>PVJA010006679.1:55331-72219 GCA_004027025.1 Myocastor coypus | reverse complement strand
ACACAAAAGTACAAAGGAGAACAGAACAGAAATAATCTCTGTATTAGAGAGAGAAAGGATAACCATAATGACAGACTTCAATACTATTAAAGAAGACATCGATAAAAAATTAGAGGAGAATAGAAAAATGATGGACTCCCTGACGGAGCAATATAGGAAAGACATAGATCGCATGAAACAGTTTCAAAGAGATATAAAATAGAGTGGGAAATGAATAAAGTCACAACTGTTGTAAGGTTGCTCTTTTCTTAAAGATATATAATAAAATTTTTTTAGATAAAAGATATAAATATTAAAATGATTAAAATGTTAATTATATGATTAATAATATAAAAAGATAATTCAATAGTTTTATACCAATATTCTATTATACCAATAGAAAGTACCCATTCATTTTTAGTATCGATGAACCATTTAAAGAATTCGTTATATTCCAGACCTCAAGGAAAAATTTATCTTATTCTAAAATGTAGAAATCGTGTATCTATACTCATCATGCTGTAAAGCTAGACTTTAGTAAAGGGACACATTGTAGTCAGGGTTTGCAAGGGAATAGATTCAATAGGACACATGCAATTTATAAGATTATTTTTTAATATTCACCCAAAAGGTTAAATACAGAAGAATGCAGGAGGTCTGCTCACTGCTAGAGACCCAAGAATCCAGCTGAGGGCCTGGATCCCACACCAGCATCCTGCATGCATCCAGCCGGTGACCAAGAGCCCGTGACAGTGCCCCCATGAATCTAGCTGGAGACTAGGGCCCCGCTGAGGTAATGAAGAAGAGATGAACATTGGTGTACTGTAAGCGCTTGTGTAACTGGAATGTATCGGAAGATCTTATGTGCTTTTCTGGGAAAAGATACCATATTTTTTTACTAAGAAGCAAAGCACTGAAATAGAAGAATGCCCAAGGAAGAAATTTTTTTAAAAAAATAACCATCAAGGAAACTTTTATAAAAAGGGAAATGTGTGGAGAGATTTTTATTGGAAATAGGGAGGTAGGTCTTAGAGGAGAAAGGGGTGAAGAGATGGAGAAGATGGAGTGGAGAGAAAGAGGTGAAGAAGGGAAGAAAGATGCGTTGTGTGTGCAGCACCCCACGCAGGAAGAGAAGCAGTGTGTGCTTCGGACATGAATGAATAGAGGGTGATGAAAAAGATCTGCTGGGCGTGGTGGCGTACACCTGTAATCCCAGCACTTGGGAGGCTGAGGCAGGAGGATCAGTGTGAGTTCGAGACCAACCTCAAAAAGACAAAAAGAGAAAGAGAGAGCATGTTTCAGCCTAGCCATTCACATACATCTCAGATATTTATTTCAATAAAATTAAGTACAAATAAAAAGCTGCTACACATGCTTGTCCATGATTGGAAATTTACTGTGCTCTTTCACAAACATCCAGTTTAATAAATCAGAAGAAAAAGTAAGTTGGAAATTGGTAAAAAGGTTAAAGAATGGCTTTACGTAGATAACAAATATTTATATGGAATACTTAAATGTTAGCAGATTCAAGAACAATGGTTGGGACTCCAGTAAAACCTCACCCGTATGTAAAGTAGAGGTCATAGCAATGTGTCCTTTTCCAGTCACCTAGACTTTGGAACTGGACTCAGGCTGTGTGTCAGATTCCTGGCCACCTTCAGTATGGGGTTTGAGCACATTTCTCTAATTGTCTAAACCTCAGCTTTCTCTCCTACAAACCAGGCACAAAAAAACTTCAGTAGTCTTGAGATTTTGTCAATGATTAAGTGAGGTACTTTGTCCAAAGTTATGCTGGAACCATGTGGATGTTAAGTAAAACAATAGCTGCTGTTGCTACTTCTGTTTAGTGATATTTGAGCTACGCAGTAAAAAATATTTAAAGAATGATAAATGCATTGCTGGTGAAGACAGAGGGAAGCAGGAATGTTCTTGCACTGCTTCCCCCTGCCTGTGTTCTCTGAAAGCAGTGCCATTTCTGATCCATGTATGGTTATGTCACCAGCACCCAGCATAACCTCCGGCTTGGTAGAGGTAGGATTTATTCTGAATAAGTTTCTGTGACTGCCAGTAAGACTTCGAGGGCCATTGGCAGTGTGGTTTCAGAGCCTTAATGTGTTCCTGTTTGGTCAGCAGTTTCACTTAGACTGTATCTTGAGACCACAGCCCTGCATCAGTGCAAAGATTCCCATGGGACAGCGGTGTGCAGGATAGCTGAGGGCTGCCGCCGTGTCTTGGGCTGGCGTGCGTGCCCCGAGCCACATACTGCAGGGCGCTCCCCATGTCTCGGCCTGGTCCTGCAGTGCCGGGAGCAGCTCCCTCCTATGGGAGGCTGAGGACCGGTCAAGGTGCTGCTGTCATTTGCACCTGGCATGTGCCCTGTGCTAACACCGGGCTGGCAACCGTGCAGGGCGGCTGAAAGCCCCAGGAGGAGGAGCCGCAGCCATGTGATCCTGCTCTAGAAGGGGCTGTTGGGATGCTGCTTCCTCCTGCCTTCCAGGTGTCCTTAGCTGCCACGAGGCAAGCAGACCTCCTCTGTGGCATCCTTCTGCCATCTTGCTATCACAGCCCCAAGCCAGGGGGCAGTGTCTCCGTGATCTGAAGCCTTATTCCAGGTAAACCTCTTCCTCCTTTCCAATTGATCACCTCAGGCATTTTGTCCCAGCTAGTGAACGCTGACACGGGTTCTCTTTTACTCAAGGCAAGTTCGTGAGGTCATGAAATATTTCATAAGAGCTTACGTGTTGATGTGAAAGATGTTTGTGACACATTAAGCAAAAGGTTAATTAAAGTGTCTGCCCAGGATGGCCCTTTTGGGTCAGTGTATATTTATGTAGATGCATGATTCTTTAAGAGTATTTATATCCAAGAATTCATCTTGCTGTTCATGACTGGTGTGGGGGGGTGGGGGTGGGGTGGGGCGTGGTCATTATTCTTTCCTGAGTTTCTCAGTGAACGGCAGTGAGTGTGTCCTGTTGTAAAACCAAGGGGCAGCAGCGCTGTGTCTGTTGTACACCGAGGTCTTGGGCCCCAGACCTGCTTTGCAGCCAGACATTCTGTGTACCCCACCTCTGTCCCAGTGGCAGGCCGCAGGAGTGCACCTGGAAGTGGAGCAGTGACAATATGGCTCTTGTTTGGAGGCAGGCACAGGGCAGGAAGGTGGGGCCACCCTGGAGCACTGGTGGCTGCACCCACACAGCTCCCACGCCTCTTCCCAGAGCGATGAGCTGCCTGCGACACTGGCACTGTGGAGCCTCCTCTCTGTACTCCCCAGCGGCCCATGGGTCTTGCAGGGAGGAGGCGGGGAGCAGCCAAGGGCACTGTGGGCCTGTGAAGAGCAGGCAGCTGCTCAGGCCGAAAACCAGCTGCTTTGTGGTTTTGTGATCACAGGAACCCGAGTCCAGGAGCTGGCTGGGGAGGACAGGCTGTCCAGGGAGCAAAGAAGGAGCAGAGGGGACCCACATCCCAGGCTGGCCCTACCAGATGCCCAGCGGGCCTTGGTGGCTGCACTGTGACAGAGATGATTTTCCTCTTTCAGGCCCTGTTCTGATCTCTCTGCTGCCTGGGGACAAGGGACATTCCCTGACTGTTCTGTAGATCAACATCCACTGTCATTTCCTTCTAAGGTTTTATCTAAGAACCTCTCCACAACAGGGAGGAAGGCCAGCGAGCTTCTCCCACATGTCCTAATAGATGTGAGTATAGGTTTTTAGCACTTTTGGTGGGAGATGCTTAGTGGTGCAGTGCTAGCTCCATAGTAGGAAGCTGTAAGTGTGCAATAAAACATACACCATGCTTTTTCAAACTATTGCTCCCATTACGTAAAAAATGGTTTTATTGGAGAACATCATTATTCTGGGGTAAGAAAAACTGAAGATTTGAGTAATAGAAATCACAGAATCAAAGGATCAGTCCTGAGCACTATTTCTCTGCTGTCAAAACTTGTACATGTGCGATTTCTCCAGGTTCTGGGCAACTAGACCCTTGACGCCATGTATATATATTTAGTACAGGGTCTGCAGGGTCTCACTACACAGTTCAGACTTGTAATGATCCTACCCAGATTCCAGTCGGGCAGCCTCATGCATGATGAGACTCTTACTTCTCTGGAGGGGGGAGGCGCGCTGCTGGGACAGGTGTTGCTCAGCATGCTTTGTTCAGTGACACCTGTCCTAATGTGCTGACCAGCAGCAGTGCCATTGGACCTTTAGCATGTGTGTGTGCATGTGTGTGTACGTGTACATGTGTATGTGCGAGTATGTGTGTGTATGTGTCTGTGCAGTGTTGTCTCAAGTGGAATGACATTTCAGCAGCTGTAGATGTCACCTAAAGCAGTGACTCCCGTTCAGTTCCGTTGGTGTCTTACTTGGTTGGAAGTACTTTGTTTCTCCTGGGAAAGAGGTCTGGGCCTTCAGCAGTAGATGAGGGCACACCATAGCTGCCCAAAGACAGGTCACCCCGCTTCTACCACTATGAGGGACCCTGTCAGAGAGGATCAGGGAGAGCTTGAGCAAGTCTGGCTCATTATGGTGAGGAGACGGCTCCTGCCACACCCTAGCGTGAGCACCTTCACGGAGACTCCTGCTGCCCGGTGTGTGCTGCTGAGCCACCCCAACCAGCCTTTCTCTGTTCTCCTCTTCCTGGCCTCTTGAGGACTGCCATGAAAACTTATCTGGTGACCAGCCAGTGGCTGTCTTGTCATCCTGCAGGGGTGTTTATAGGGCATCCGAATTCTTCTTTTTAATAATCACATGGAAGTAGTTATGAGCCCAGCTCTTAACTATTTTAGAAACAGAAAAGGAGGGCTGCGCTGCTTATACAAAATACATAGCATATATTATTTCAGAATATATTGTATTATGCTTTGTCCAAACACTTCATTTGGTGCCATTTTAAAGGGGCTGTGGGTTTTTGAAGCCTGTCCTTCCAGAGCTGTCTCCAGCCTTCTACACCTCCTCTTGAGCTGTCCCTCCTGACACTGGATGAATTAGCTTGGGGGCTGGCTGCAGTAGGTAAGCTATCCCCATGGGTGGAGACAAGGAAGGCCATCAGTATCACCAGCAGAGCTTGGGTCTATGAAATGAAAATGCTGAGCTTGCTTAAGATGGGCCCTGCTTCGCAGTTCTTGCAGAGACAGAACAGGATTATAATGACCAAGATGCATGGCTCGGGCCGCTGTGCAGGGATCCTGTGCCCCACTCATCCTGCCCACAGAGCACCCTGGCTGTTCCGCTCCAGGCTGCATCTGCTGTCTTCTGCTGTCCACTCTCTCGCCCTTGGTGACCTGCCATTGCCATTGGCCCTGAGTCATTCTTGTGCCGCTGACCCACACCTTCTGCTTCTCAAGGTGCTGCCAGAGCTGACCTACATCACTAGATGGGTGAGGGACTGTTCCTGCCACTATGCCCGGAATCTTTTCCACAAGACAGCACTGCATAGAAAAAGGGCCGGTGGACACTGTGGTATAGACTAGTGCTACTGATCATCTTCAGAGAATGGCGCCCAGCATGTCACTCTCAATGCATGTCCTTTGGCCTTGCTTGGCTGCACTGGAGCACTGACCCTAGAAGCCCTTCTGCCTGTGCTCTTGGGCAGGTGACAGTGGGCCTTGGCCCGCCAGTGAGCTCTGATTAGAACACACCTTCCTGTGTTCCTAGGGAGCGGCCAGCACTTCTGCCCACACCCCAGACGCCTGCATTTCTGCATTTCTCACTTTTCTGCCCTGCCTTTCTGTCCCTCCCCTGCTCCCTCTATCAGCCACTTGTGCAGTTGCTTCTCCGCGCCTCTCCTCTTGCTCTCCTGTGGTCTCTGCCTGTTACTCTGCGTGCTCTTTCTCCTCCACCCCTCCCTCCCTCCCTCCTTTTCTCTCCTTTCCCTCTTTCATTTGAAAATGGAATAAGGGTGCCTCCTATGTCCCCAGAGGAAGCCCCATCCCTCTGGGGAAGGCAGGCTCACAGTAGGGCCACCACAGTGGTGCAACCCAGGCTCCCTGGTTTTCTAATTCAGTGCAAGCTTCCCAGTCCTCCCTGCTGCCTTCACACACAGTCAGGGCCCTGGACTGTGTCACTCACCCTTACCCCTTTCAGCTGTCCTGAGGGACTCCTTAGGCTGCTGTGGAAAATACTCTGGGAACAGTTTACACCACTGAACTGTGCATTCTAGGTACAGTGCATACACACACAGTTGGAGAACTGTTATAGAGACTTTCATCCCAGTGAATTTTTTTTTTTTTCAGAACTGGGGATTGAACTCAGGCCCTTGCGCTTGCCAGGCAAGTGCTTATTCTAGTGAGCTATCTCCCCAGCCCCTATCCCAGTGTAATCTTAAGAGGAATCTCAGTATGTGAAAGCAGGATGGAGGTGGAGTGTGGGCTTTAGACCCTCCCCACCTGGCGTGACTACTTCTGAGATTCCCCTGCAGCCTCCTGGGCTCCCAGAGGCCCATCGTGAGCCTCTGCCAAACTGTACCACGTAAGTTTGGAGTCTGCAGTACAGAGCTGTCCCAACACACTGCGGTATGGCCCTTGACAAGTCTCTGAGAGCCGAAGAACAAGAGCCAGTGTAGGTGGTCACTGACTTAGGTGGTTAGGCTGAATGGTTTTTCAGCTTCGTGATCGAGCTAAAGCTGTGCCTGGTGGCAGAACCCATGCTGTGAGTTTTGGCCTTGCTGTGGGCTGGTGATGGGCAGTACAGCACGCCTGCAGCCCAGCAGCTGCATGGCAGCGGTGTCAGCCCTACAGAGACAATGGCACTACAGTGTATGGCATTGCTTAATGATGACAGTCAGAGGTTAGGTCATTAGGCATATTTTGGCCTGATGATGTTTTCGGAGTGCAACAGGCTTAGTGGGAAAGAGCTCCACTGTAGGGGAAGGTGCACCTGGGTTGGGAGATGGTGTAAGCGCATGTCTCAAAGTAGCTGTTAATATACAGAAGACGTAATGTTTGCTGTATGACTAGCTGAACAAGAGCTGTTTTTTAGCTAGGACTTGGCATAAAGGAATAAACGTTCATTAGCAACTAAGTAATACATTAATCCAAGAAGAAGCCAAAGAGGAATCGCTTAGTGTGTCAGGTTAGTACATCCTTAAGAGATTTTTCTTTCTTTTTTTATGATTTAACATTTTTATTGTTTAAATTTAACAATGGTTATATTGCATATTTTCATCATCAGATTAGTTTAGATTAATAGATATAGGTATATAAGATTGATCAAACAATTAAACATTAACACATTCAATCAACATTACTTTTTTTTTCTTTTCCCCTTTCTTTTTTTAAAAGTTGACACATTGCATATTGTCCTCACAATAGTTCTACAGAGCTCAAGAGATTTTTCTTGTCCCAGAAAGTTTTGTTTTGGCCCTGGGGATCAAACTCAACGCCCTGCACATGCTGCACAAGGGACCTGTGCCCCCATCCCTCACTGCAGACAACGTGAAAGCGAAGTGCCTTCCTGCATCGGTCACTCTGGCAGAACTGGTGCTCAGAGGACACTGTTTGGGATTGTCACATGTGTCACCTTGTCTGCCAGTGCTCATCAATTGATTGCAGCTTCCGGCAATTTCAGGAGGTCTGAGAAGCAGTTCTGAGTCATGTCAGTGGAGGTGATATTGGAAAGGGCCCGTGGCTGAGAGGCAGTGTCAGCCACGGAGAGGACGGTGCTGCTCCCTGGCCACGCAGGAAGGGCATGTGTGACAGAGGAAGATGGGAGTTGAGGCAAAGCTTACAGAGGAGCTGGCAGACACGGACTCCTGGGTGCTGTGTATGAATGCACTCAGCTGCTGCCAAGCTCCTGCAGTCCTTGGAATCGGGCCCAGGAGACATGAGCCCCAGGACACGTGAGGCTCATCCATGAACTGGCAGAGTGAGCAGAGCCCTGAACCATCCACATTCCGCACCAAGGCCATGAGTGCAGCAAGGCTGGAGCCTTGAGCTCCCTCTGTGCGCCATCCAGGGGAAGCTCTGCCTTCACTTCCGCACCTCGTGTGCTCCCCGTGATGTTCTGCGGTATGTTTGTGAAGGCTTTGATTTAATTCAGCCTCCATTCTTTGATCTTGTCTTAGGCCCTTTTTAGTGATTTACTGTCTTTAGTAAAGACATCTATTCAACAGTTTTTAAAGCCTTGTTGGACATAACATAATAGGGAACCCCTAGCTTTGCTTGTTGGGTATCAGTGGCTTAAGCTCTTTCTTCTGGTTACTCAGAGGCACTGGCTTTAGGAAAGGAGAGCAAATAACTTCTGTGGTGTTAAAGGGAATTGGACTACAGAGGAAAATACAGAAGCAGCACTCTTTCCATGAGAAGTCATGGGTGCAGACTTGCTGGATCCCTTCTGGAAGTCCTGGTTGAAGGCAGCATTTGGGACTAGGAAGGAGATTGTTCTTTTACAAATGACACTTACTAAAATTAGTTTCTTCTTAAACACGTTTTGATGCTAGGATGAAGCCAAGGGCCTGGTGACATGCTAAGCTTACTTGTGCATGTGAAGTAGTTCCTAGCTCTCCCCAAAGATGGGAAACATGTTTGAGTAGTGTGTAGGAATTGTATCTGTGCATGCAGTGTTTCCCTACATGTGTGTAGGATGTACTGAAAAGTAAGAATAACTCATCATTACTCTTTTGGGAGCTGGAGCCCCTCCTTCTAGCTATTTATAAAATTCATAGTGGGTTGCTATGAACTGTCTTTCTTCTACCATGGAAAACCAGAACTCATGACTAATATTTAACTGCGTTGTAAAAATTTTTAAACAGTTACAAAATGGAGTTTAACATCTTGACCATTTCTTCTTTTTTTTGAAAACATTTCCTCCTTTATTTTTTTATATGCTACAATATAAAGGTCTTGACAATATCTTAAAGATGTCATTCTTTTTTGTAAATAATAATATTTATTATTATTTTTTTCAAAAACACAATAGTAGTACATGCCCAATAATTGACACAATGCATATTGTTGTCCCCATAGTAGTTATACAGAGCACAGGATGTAGACATGATAATTTGTCTAATCAATGTTGGTACAATTTCAAAGCATATAGTTTAGTGACATTGGGAACCTCAGGAGAAGGGAATTGACCCAGCACTTAGCCATGTATTTGCTCACGCATGGGCTTGCCTTGGTGGAGGTTTCAAGCTCCAACTTGAAAAGCTCTTTGCAGCCCTGCAACTACTATAGCCTGGCAACTGGGCTTGTGTACCTTTTGTTCTACTCTTGCCACAGTTTCAACAGATTTGCTCATCAGACAATCTTAACACTTAGGCCTTGATTAATGATTTATATGTTTTATAGTCATGCCCTAAAATTTAATAAAATACATCCAAATAAAAATTGGAAAATAATTTCAAACATGATCGAAGGCTGGCTAATCAGCTTGTGCTACTCTGCAAATATTCATTTGGATTATCTGTCTTCCTTTTTATTACTAATTCTTAGGTTAAGTTGGTGAGCCAGTGTTCTAAATGAATTCCCACCCCAAGAGCTGCCCTGTACAATCAGTTTTCAGTCTGGATTTTCTTCTTCTTTTCTTTCCTCTATTGCTGGGGGTTGCACCTAGGGTAGCAAGCATGCTAGGCAAGCATTTCCCTGTTGCCAACTGGTAGAGGTTTCTTTGGCTCGATTTGGATGAAAATGGCAAATTGGCAACGTGTTGCCCTACTAGTGGTTCTGGGCTTGAGTGCCAGAGGCTTGCAGCCCTTGGTGTTACCGTCCTGGAGCCCCAGGTCCTGGTGGCCCTCAACCATCAGAGTTACTGCTTTGGGATCTTAGCCACTCACGTCGACTCCTCGGCCACCAAGGTGAACCTTTCGCAAATGTCAGGAGCCTTTCTCAGCTGTTTTCTGCCACTGCTCCTCACACATTGCTCATCCCTGTCAGGCGTTGCTGCTGCTAACACCAGCAATCAGTGCTCATCCTCCTCCTCTTAGACCTTAGGAGCAGAGGGTGGCCTCTGTCAGCTAGCTGGAGTTCTTGGCCAGTCTCCACCTACGAGGTGTTCCTCCTAGTTATAAGCAACAAACTCCACCAGCACTGATTTATAGGATGTTCCAAGCCCACAGTAATGGAGAAATAAATCATGAGCAGATTTACATGACCCCTGGAGCGAGGCTTTATTTGGGCATCAAAGGTCACCGTCCCAGACTAATGTATGAAGTGTGAGAGACTGCTGCTTGAGTAAAGGGCAGTGGACCTGCACATGACCACTCTTGCATGTTTCCCAGGCCTAGCACAGCTCAAACTCAATCCTACAAGGTGTCCTCTGTGGTTGACCTATGTTCAGTTCTGTCTAGGGTAAGGCAGATGCGCCCACCCTGGAGCTGACCCAGGCACCCAGGAGCTGTGCTTGCTGTGATGGCAGCTTGGCAGTATGTCTGGGGAGGCGGCTGCTTGGTAGACAGCTACTGCTGCTTCCAGAAGTCTCCATGACTGCAGACTGCATTGGTCCTGCCCTTTGGGGCTGGCAAGTTTAGGGATGACAACAGTGGACCCAGGCTCTTCCCAATCTTAATTGTTTCTTTTTTTTTTTTATTTTAGGAAAGTTTCTATAGTCGCCAGGGTCTCACTACATAGATCATACTCATAGCGATCCACCCATGTTTAGCCTCCAAAGAGCTGGGATCACAGGCATTTCTCAATCGCTATCTCAGCATGTCCCAAGGGCAGGGCTGGCACAGCACACAGGGATTGAACCCCAGCTGCTACATCTGCCTAAGCAGGCACTTTAATCTGCTGAACTATTTGGCTGGCCCTTCCAATCTTAATTTTGTTAAGGACATTTTCCAGGCACTTTCTTGGAGTAGCAGAGCAGGGGAGGGATACCACAGCTGTTGGCCAAGAAAAGTCCTCTCTTAGCATGGCCCAGAGAGTGACCCCAAAGTCACCCCTGAGGCAGCCAGAAGACATGGGTGAGTTTCCTAGTCCAGCCTTAGAGGCCATGGAAGAGAAAGAGGAGGGTGGGGTATAATAGCTCATCACCCCTTTCTGGTTGGCAGCTGGAAAAGGAAAGAATCGGGCCATTTGTTCTCTGTCTCACTACCCCTAGCTACAAGTTCATCTGTGGACAGACTTGGATTTCTTCATTATGTTGAACACACATTTAGAGACCTGTATGGCTCTGTGAGCAATCACTGTCATGGGGGAAGTATTTGCAACACTGACCTGGGGTCCTTGGGGGAATGCCAACAATGCATGATGGCCTGCACCCTTGAGTGTCTGATGCCCTGGCCAGCATGGGCTATCTGGCATGAGGGAAGGAGGGACCATGCTCTGCTTTATCTTGGGGTCTGTAGGCAGCAGGCCAGCATCCATAGCAGGCGCATGACTTGGAGGAAGGGAATATACTAAGGGGCTTCAGGAACAAGAGATTGTGATTAGGCATAATGGCCCAATGCAGTGGACAGGAGAGTGCCAGGCCTCAGAACAAGGCAGGGGACATCTGAAGGCCAGTGAGCCGTACTGCAGAATGGGCCAGTCAGGATTGGGAGAGGAGCTGGACAGCGTCTTCAGTGCCTGGCTGTGATGGTCTTATTTGGGCTATGCCTGTTCTCCTTTGAATCTTTAGAATGATTTGTTCCTCCTGTGGGAATGATGTAATGGTCACAGGAAGCTGTGGTTGTTTCATCCTGTGTCTCTGCATTAAGTCCCTCTGGCACAGCCTCTGAAGCTTCTGTACCAAGGACGGGACAGCCACAAAGAGGTGCAGACTTCAAACGCATCCTTGTTAGCCTGCACCGCACCCTGCATCCCTCTGAAGCTCGCAGGTGGTGGTTTCCTGAGAGTTTTTGCTCAGTCAGCCTCCCAGGAAGCCGAACAATTCTTCATCCTGGACCGTTGGTTTCCCAGGGCAGCAGGGATGCTCTGCAGTTCTTCATCCCCGTTTAGTGAGAGATGGACATACTGCAAGCATGGCGTCAGCATTTGGACAGCTCCTTGGGTTGAACTGGGCAGAATGTGACTTGGGATGTCTCCAAAAAGACAAAAGAGCCCTCACCCCCTATTGTCTCTGCCACAGCCCTGTGGGATGTCTTGGTTTCTCCTTCTTCCCTACCCTGACCCTTACCTCACTGTTTCACCAGCAGGACACAGCCAAGCTGGTTCCCCTCTCTGTCCTTTCTGTGCTGCCCTGGGCTGAGCCCTTGAGTGCTCCCTTGGGGGCTGTGGCACCCTCGCCCTCACAGGGCTCTCACCTGGTGGCTGCTCCTCCTCTGAGCCTGCTGGTCCCTTCATTGTCTTTCCTGCCTTCTTCTCCTAAGAGCCAGTCTCAGAGGAAACAGAAATCAACCTCAGTATTCTGGGTCAGTGTGTTCACTGCCTTTTCTCCTTCCCCTCTCCTTTCCGTTTTGTGCTTTACCTGTCCTTCGAGGCCCTGATGGAGCTCCCCCCACTGGGCTCTGCTGTCAGTGTCTGCTCTGTTCCTGAGCACTTCAGCTTGATTTTCCTGATCTGCAAGCCAGGTTCTTTCTACCTGAGGGGGTTGTTGTCCTCTCTGCTAATGTGTGCAGCAGTGTCTGGCACATAATTGCTCCTCAGTAAATATCCATTGGGCAAAAGAATGACGTAGGAGTTCCTTAATATTTTGGCAGTCAGGCCTTGCCTGAGCTAGCATTGGGTACCCCAGAGTCCATGCCACAGGCTATCAGACCAAGCAACACTGCCTTGTCCTCAGAGAATTTTCTGAAGCTGCACATTCTTAGGTGTCACCACTGGCCTCTTGCAAAGGGAAATCTGCCGTGCGGTTCAGCTTTCTGTAGCTGTGACAAAACACCCCACACCTGTAAGTGAAAGGAGGCGAAAGCTTGATTTGAAATTTGATTTGGCCATGACGGGCTGACTCCAGGCCAGAAGCTCCGTGCATGTGGCTGCAGCAGAGAAAAGCTGCTCTCTTCCTGAGACCCCAGAAGCAGAGCACAAGGGAAGAAAGCCAGTGAGAGGGGGGCTGACCTCCAGTTCCATCTATAGTGCTGCAAAAACAAGAAGCAGCCTAAACGTAAATTGTTATCATGTGGCCCTCATCACCTTTCTGTTGCGGGTCAGTGCAAGTGCTTAGAGTTCACTTCCGTCCCCCTGCCCAGGAGAAGTGCCCTTAGTGGCATCGATGGTCTGGGGCACTCATCCTCTCCGAGTCAGCAGAGGGGACTCGAACGTGACACAGGCTGTTGGGCAGCTTGGACTGGGACCACGCTTGCCTTTGCACGGTCACTCCCTAGTTCTCCCTGAAGACCTGGCACATTTCTCTACTTTAATGATGGAGTCCTGTAATGGGGAAGCCAGTGCCACACCCACCCACTCCCTGCACAGTCTTCAGCATCATCGAAAGTCTCATCACCCAGTTGACTCAGAGGGCGCCTCATCCCTGCACAAGGTGCCAGTGCTGAGCATGGGCAGGGGTAGCGTGGGTGGGCAGGGGACAGACTGCTTTCTTTGTGGAGCGGGCAGCTGCCAACTGCAAGGCCCAGTGCCTTGCGCAGAGGTGGAGGCGCTGCAGCACCCTCAGCTCACTTCCTGTCTGCCGTGGGCTGCTGCTCTTGGGGCTTTATGAATTTAGTATCAGACTTTGGAACATTTGTAACATTGATGAATTCATCTGTCCACTTTGAAACTCAGCGTCCTGGTCTCCCGAGCCCGTCGGGCCAGTGGGATTTCACAGCCCTGATGCTGCAGTCGTGGGTTACCAGGTTGGCCCGAAGTTCTGGTGCCCGTCCAGCCTCTCCTGCTGTCTTGCTGGCTGTGGCCGGGCTGGGGAGGGGCACAATAACTGGTAGCCCCTCCGTGTCTCCACCCTCTGTCCAGAGCCCTCGAGAGAGAGTGTTAACATCACGCTGGAACAGCGGCCCTTATCTGCTTAGCATTCCTCTAATACGCCAGGCTCATAACCTTATTAAAAGAGGGAATGAGATGGATCTGGCCCGGCACTTGCTTCCCGACGTGCGCACGAGCCTTCTGCTCCGATAATCCCCGCTCTGCTCTGGGCCGTGATTGACACCAGGCTTTATTGGTACGCAGCTTCCCTGATTGGCTTTTCTCTTCATCTCTACCACTCTCCATTATGTTTTAAAATTAATACTACAAATCCTCCAAGTGCATAATAGAGTTAAAATCAAATAGTGTTGAGAGGCTGATAATGAGGCAGCTGTCCTTGTCCCACCAGGTGCTGGCTTACCCCCCCCCCCCCCCCCGTCACAATTCCAAACTGTCTTTGTTCTTTTATTCTTTCCTGTACACACATGAAAAGCCATTCCTTGTTATTTGTATTGTGGCAAAATATCCGTAACATAAAATTTGCCGCCTTGCCCATTGTTAAGTGGCTGTTGAGTGGCGTTAAATACATTCACATGGATCACACATTAAAATGGAAACCTTTATTTTTAGTGTTTTTTTTTTTTTTTTTAAATCAATACAACTACCAGATGTATCTGGGTAAAGGGACGCATACCTGTAAATCCCACCTCTGAGGGAGGCGGCAGCAGGAGGATGGGTAGTTCGAGCCCTGCCTGGGCATCAGAGTGAGATTCTGTCTCAAAATAAAAAAATGATAAAGGTCTGGGCATGTAGCTCAGCACAAAGACCTGGGGTTCAGTCCTGAGTAATACACACACACACACACACACACACACACACACACACACACACATTCATAAAATGACTAACGTTCTTAAGTATAACATTGAAATATTTTTGGGTTATTTAGAAAGCAGCTGTGTTTTCTGATTTACTGCTAATGATACAGTCCTTGGCTTTGAACATAGTCTTCACTCTGGTTGAGGCTTAGGTGACAGCGTATGTTATGGCTTGTGTCTAGGTGTTGCCACAAAGCCTCACGCAGTCATGGGGTGGCTTCTGGAGTTTGTGACTGATTCATGATCCGGTGCTGGGGTTATAAATGTGAGTGCTGCTGGGATTATGAGTGTGGGTACCACATCCAGGCTGGGGTGGAGAGCCTGAATGCAACGTAAGGGAGACAGACTTGCTCTCTGTTGCCACTGTTGCTGCTGCTCCTCCCATTTGCTCTTGTTGTTTTGCACCGCCATGAACGGCTGCCCTCTGCCATGTGCCACTCTGCCTTGGAGCCAACTGAGTATGGACTGAAACCTCCACTAACTGTGAGCTAAATACACCTTTCCTTCGTTCATTTTGGGTGCTGGGTACTTTGCCCCAGCAATGAGAAGAAAGTAACAGCATATTTAAATAAACTTGGCCTTTACCAAGTGAAGGATATGGCGGACAGCCGGTGAGGTTCTCTGTGATGACACATTGATCACCACGGTCACACCAAGCAAGACAGTACATTTAGATTCAGACGGCCTCAGGCATGTCCAGCATCCATGAAAACACATAAGAACAGATTTCTTGCAGTCTGTCTAGTGTTGATGCCAGTTATTGTCTTAAGAAAATCCCATTTGTAGAAAATAAGTGCTCTGTAGTGAGGCACATAAGAAAGTTGTAACCTGACAAGTTTTCCATTAAATGAAAACCAGCAAGGTCTGAAAATAACTGAAAAGCCAAACATCTTGTTTTCTTGTCAATTTAGAGTCTGTAGAAGCTTGCCCTCTGGATTTTGTTCATCACCATCCACTTATTAATTGGAAGAGAAGGTGACAGTAACTTGCATATTATTTTCTTTAGTGGTGGTAAGCCAGAATGTTTAGCTTTTCAGTTAGAATTGTCAGCTGTTTAGAAGAATCTTAATCATCTCTTTGTCTCTTTTTAATGACTTGACCCCAGTTGGACAAGATCAATTATAAAATACAGCTGATACATACATTGTTTCACATGTTAAAAATTACACACAGTGGTGCCTGGGTTCCCAAACCCAGCTCTGCCCATGGCTATGGCTGCAGACTGAACTGGATGCATGCTAACATTGTCCCTGACTGTAATTTGATTTGGTTCTCTTCTAACTCTGTGACCAGAACCAGGGAAAGAATAAAGCCCATGAACTGAGGTATGTCTGTATTTAGTCTGAAACAATTGTCTTTGGGCATTGACACTTTGATCTACAAAGCAGGTCATTTCATTCTCAGTGAAGTGTGGCCATGTCACCAGGCGTCTGGCAGCATCGCCAGACACTGCAAGGAGTGCCAGGCCCCAGGAGCCTCACCAGACACCAGGCCAGTTTTCTGTCTGTCTATCCCATCTCCCTACATCTGTTTTGAGACCGCTTCCTTAGGAGATGGTGAGGTTGACCAGAAAGACCAGGGCCGGTGTTCTGCTGAGGAACCACGCACGAGTGGGAAGGGCTGAGTGACTCTGCAGGGCACAGTGGAGCTTGTAGTCTCTTGGGAATCCTACTGATTATATCAGAGGAAGAACCAATGAGGCCAGACTACCTCTTCTTAGCCTGCATGGCAGCTAGTGGGAGAAGGCCACCTGCCCTGAGAGCTGAGTGCGACAGTGAGAATAAGCCCCAGACAGCTGTAGAGCCCACAGCACCATCGAGAGCAAGCCCTGGGACTGGACAAGTGTCCTTCCTTAAAAGATAGCAGAGTGAGGAAAAGTATCACTACTCAAAGAGGGGGAACTCTGGCTTTCTTGAAGAGCCAGAGATGGTCCCGGCCTGTTATGGTTTATGTCTAGTTGTCCCCCCAAAGCCTCATGGAGTCATTGGGCGGGGACTTCTAGAGTTTGAGACTTGATCCATGATCCCTGGGATTATGGGTTTTAGTACTGATGGGATTATGGGTGGAAGTACTTCTGGGATTATGGGTGTAGCCTAGGGAGGGAGCTAAGGCGGAGAGCCTGAATGTAATATAAAGAGAGACAGAGAGACAGACTGGAGCTCTAGCTGTTGCTGTTGCTCTGCTGCCGTGTTGGTTGGCTACCTCTGCCACCATTTTGTTGCTGTTCCGCCGCCATGAACTGGATGCTCTCTGCTCTGTTCCACTCAGCCTTGGGCCAGCCGAATATGGACTGAAACCT
>PVJA010006679.1:0-55231 GCA_004027025.1 Myocastor coypus | reverse complement strand
CGGCCTGATCAAAAACTACAGTGAACGTTTAAATTTAAGAAAGTGTTATAGTGAAAGATAACACTGTGCCTCATAGTACTCCCCGTTACGTGTTTCAAACACAGTATCCCACCGTTCCCTGTGAAGGGAAATCTTTTGAAGAAAATTGATGGCAATGCGATTTTTGCTGGGATCATTTTTAAAAATTTAGACACCCACTATTATTTGCTCCCATCTCGTAGTTCTCTGAGATGAACAAGGGCATGATCCTGAAAAAGGGTTGTACTAAATAGTGGACTAGCCCCGAGTAGAGAATTAGCCTTTTTTATATTAAAGTGTAGTTATAGCTGGGATTGCTTGACAAGATGGTTCTCGGAGACGTGAGCAAGACTGAAAATCCAGAGGAGGTGTGGCTTGTCTCAGGTGACTGTCTCACGCCTGGGGCAGTGATCAGAAGGCCAGCTGGTGGTGCACGCCTGTAATCCCAGCACTTGGGAGGCTGAGGCAGGAGGATTGGTGCAAGTTCAAGACCAGCCTGGGCTACAAAAGTGAGCTCAGGACCAGCCTCAACTGCACAGCAAGACCCTGTCTCAAAAAAAGACAAAAAAAAAAAAAAAAAAAAAAAAAGAAGGCCAGCTGGCTGGAGGACTAGCGAACTGAAAAACAGTTGGAGAGAGCGGGGTGGGCCTTGCATGGGCTCAGGGCTGCTTTCCTTTCCTCATGCGCCTGAGGCTCCATGACAGTTAATTGTATGTGTCCATTTGACTGGGATGAAGGAGAGCTGATGACCCTGTACTGCTGTGTCTGACGGTGTTTCCGGCAGAGACAAGCATCAGAGATCCCGGATGCTGAGGAAAGATCTGCCATCACCAGTCCACTCAGTGGCACCCAGTGTGTGGAGGGCCTGGGTTGGACAAAACAGCCTGCAGAATTGTGTGAATCACACCATGGCCTTTCCTACACCTCTGTCTTGTGCAGGACACGGCAGTAATGGGGCTGCTGAGCTCCTGTAACTGTGGGAGCCAGTTCCCACAATGTTACCTCCTAGAGCTGTCCCTGGGTATCCCTGGAGCTGGGTTCCAGGATTCCCCTGGCATCCCCAAATGTGAGCCTGCTCCAGACCCTTCCATAAAGTGATGCTGTGTATAAGTAGAGGATAGGGCAGTGATTACCAGGGTGGGTAGGGTAGGGGGGACAGAAGAAGGAGGGAAGAGGCTTATCTGTGGGGCAAATGTCATTGCATAGGAGTAATAAGTCGTCATGTTCTGTGGCATAATACAGTAAATATAACTAATAACGCGTTATGTATCTCAAGATAGAAAAGAATTAGAGTACACTCCCCACAAGAAAATGATAGAAGGTTAAGGTGATGGAAACAGCACATTAGCCTGAGTTCATCACCACCCAGTGTGTATATCCATGAATCAAACATTAGATATGTACAAATGTTATCAACAAAAACTAAGGTTTTAAGTAATTAAAATAAATGGCAGTTTTTGCATCCCTCCCACATACTTAAAATCATGTAGATGACTTAGGATACTTCACGCAGTGTAATCATTATGTAAATACTTGTTAAACTGTATTGTTTGGGGATTAATAAAGAAGAAATGCTCAATAAAGTTTGGCCCCGGTGACAGTGTCAACACCAGCAGGTTGGGTACTACCCAAGAGACAGAGCCTCTGACTGCTGCCCTAGATGCCCAGCTCACAGTGCCTCCTTCTGCAGCACTTTGCAGGGTCAGGCTCATCCCCTCCCCCTGACAGTAGGGTCGCTGTCTGCTGTGTGAGGTTCTGTGCGTGGCTGAAGACCTCACTGTCCTCCCGGCCATCAGCATGCCCTACAGCTCCTAGCTTTGCTCCTGCTCATCTTTCAGCTTCTGAAGGTGTGCACCAAGGGTGACACTGTGTGCTCTGCACCGGAGCCTGCACTCTGCTGCGTGTCTGATGGCTGGGAAGTCCAAGGTTGCTGAGACCTGGCTGCCCTTCCAGGGCATCCTCAGTGGAGAGTTGCCCTGGCTTCTGCACTTCCTGGCTTGGAGAAGCCATGCTTATTCTGAGAGCTCTTGGGGAAGGTGGCACCTCCTTCTGAAGCCACTCCGGGGTGCTGAGTACTTCACAAAATTGTGTCAAGAGTGCAGGACTTGGTATCAACTTGGGATCTTTCACTCACATTACCTACAAATGGCAGTGTTTGCTCGTTTCTTTTGAAGATCAGATCTAAAATTCAAGATTCTCTGGCAGATGTCAGGGACCTCCACTTCTCCATCAGGCTCCTCAATTAATGCACCTAGATAGTTCCTGGTCCAGTGGTGGAGAACTGTGACATGTGTGCCACAGGAGGCAGTTTGTTATCACCAAAAGCCCTACAAGGTCCACCATCACCATCACTCTAAGTAAGTCTTGTTACTACATCTGAATCATTCACTCCAGTTTCTAGACTTTGTATACACTTTCTCTTTGTTGAATTTTACTCCTTAAAACCTGGAAACCTTCATCCAGGAAGCCTTCCATGGCTGCTTGCATCATGCAGCACTTCTCAGCTGCCCTTACATTGAATATTGCTGTACCACCTTGACTTGTAGTATTTCCTTTGGAGGTTTTGCAGGTGCCACTGAGTGTGCTCTGTGGCTATGGAAGAGACAGCGTCTTTCCACATTAATGCCCCACCTATTCCTGTCCTGTGCCGATGGCTTTCCTCTGTGTGAACCCATGGACACCAGTGGCTGACCCACTTGAGAGATTCAGGACAGGTTTTGTTTTGATCTCAGACAAAAAAAGGAACTTTGAGTCATCCCTTCCGTGACTATGGCTGATCCATCTCCCCCATTTCTGTGCTCTGGCTTCATGTCACTACTGTCGCTGCTCTTTGTCCCCTTTCCTGGCAGCTTCAGCCTTTTCACACAGTCTCCTTGTGGCCACTCTTCCTGGCATGCCCCAGAGCAGCAGCATTAGCCTGGCCACAGTGAAAGTGAAGTAACAATGGTGCCAGGTCAAGATTTCCTGCAGTAAGGACAGAAATGGCCATGGAAATGATATGATGAAAGACTCTGGAGTCCAGTGTCTAAAAACAAGGTACTGCAGTTTCTATTGAGAAGGTAGAATAGACTCTTTGGTGAAACATGAAATTTCTTTTATGATTATTACTTTAAATAAGAAATAACAATGAGAGTTTCAAAACACATTAGTAGGACAGCCACAATAATATAATGCCTATTGCTGTCTTCATAGTAGCTATTCAGAGTACAAGATGCAGACATGATAACTTTTCTAAACACTATTGGTACAAATATTTCTTGTCATTGAGCTAAGAGAAAGTAGTTGTATGCAAAAAGCAATATCTCATAATAGTAGTGGGTTATCAGCAGAACTGGCATTGTTGGAAGCTATTGACTTGAGCCTTTTACAGTTCAGCATGCTTGTCTGGCTTTACTTTTTATGCCTCATGGTTAAACTTTTCTGCTGGATGGTTAAGGCCAAGTTAAAGCAAAACGTATATAACAAACCATGTAACTTTTGTATCTGACAAGGTCAGTTAAATTCCCAGGATTTACCTTGAAACCATGGACAGGATTTTGTAGAACGTTTGTGAGTGTCAGCCACCTGGATGAGTCACGGCCATTGCTTGACTGGTTTGCTCTCTGTGAAAGCCTGAGAAAATGTTTTCTCTCTAGGTGACTCTCCATAGGCACACTATATATTGCCATAGGATTGACCTGCTATAATTTTGTGTATGATTAGATTTCTAAATTGCTGTGTTATTTTGTGCAACTGTTTTTTTTAAATCACATTCTATAGGGATTTATTAGAATATCAGTGATTGATCGAAAAATACCAGTTCCATGTTAAATTTAAGGCATTTGATATTCAGAAAGACAGTGATGTTAAGCTCAAGTACGTATGTTATAGAGAAATGGTATCGCTACACTTCTCTTCTGGAGGGTTAACAACAAGTTTACAGACCAAAAATTAGAAAAAGAAGGGTTACAAGGATAGCCAATATTTTGGCCCTAGCCCTTCAAGGTCAGTGAGGACTCAGGACGTAAGAGAACCTGTACTGTAACATTCTATAACTCGGTGGTGTACCAAATTTTCTGTTCAAGGAGATTATGGGGCCGCAGATGAAAGGAAATATGAAGTTTGATCCTCACTTGCTATCATGTACCAAGGTGGGTTTCAGTGGATCAGTAAAAAAGTAAGGGTGTAACTATAACATTAAGAAATATGTGCATTTACTGAATTGATTGCAGGATGACAATAATAACAGTAATAGTGATGGTTGGATCAGTCTTCAAATATTAGAGCTTAGAGAAACCTGTCCGGCAATTGAGTTGGAAGTGTAGGTGGTGGCTTTTTCAGCTGGCCTCACTCATGATGTGTACTGACCGCCTCCCATGGTTATTGGTGGCTGTTGTTGCTTTGGGGGTGGCAGGGATTGTGCATGACTGGGCTTCTTCATGTGTGGTGACAGTTTCCAGATGGTAGGCAGCCCTATGTAGGTGGTTGACTATCAGGTGTCTGGGTGCTATGTGTTACTCCTCTCTTGGCGAACTTTGTAAGATACATGGTTAAGCCCAGCTTAAGGGGCTGAGAAAAGTTTTAACTTTTTAAATGAGCGAAATGGCCAAATATTTAGACCTTTTCTTGTAACACACTGTAAGGATTGTTGTGTGCTTTATGTATATATATGGTCCTTGAATTATAATGGGGTTCCTTCCCAATAAATCTTCATAAGTTGAAAATATCAGTAAGTAACAAGTGCATTGACTGCCCTGATAAACTCATTGTAAAGTTGAAAAATCATTAAGTCAAAGGTCGTAAGTTGCACCATGGTAAGTTGGATACTGTCTATATTTTGTACTCATTACCTCCTGCTGCATAATGTACCACTGCCATTACATTGGACAGCTTCAAACAATAAATATCCATTTCCTCACTTTCTGTGGGTCAAGAATCTCAGCACAGCTTCCCTGATACCTTGGCTCAGAGGTTCACTGAGTGTTGACCCAGCCTATGTCATCACCACTGTGAAGTTTCCTCTTCTCAGTCCACTCCATAGCTATTGGCAGCCCTCTGGTCCTCCCAGGCTGGGCCAGCAGGGGTGACAGGTGAATAGAAGGAGATGGGGCTATCAGGGACCATCTGCAAGGCTCCCTGTCACCTTAGGTCTCTGTATTAAGTGTGCTCTTGCTACATTCAGTCAAAAGAATTGAGACAAAGAAGGGCATTAAACTAGTAAGTGGGGGAGTTGGAGTTGGATCCTAGGCTGCAAGACCATGCAGCGGAAGGCATAATACAGGGAAAGACTTATATGATTGACCACATACCCATTAGTGTCTTGTGTGTGCATCACATACCATCAACAGAATTGGTAAATCAGGACATGCTCTGTCTACCTGCCAATCCATCCCCATTATACTAAAAGCAGTCATAAATCAATAAGAAAACATTAACATCAATTGGAATAAGTCTGCTGTGTTTCCCGAGTCAGCAAGTCACTGAAGAAATATGCAAGGCCAATAAACAGAGAACACCAAACTCCACAAGTAATTAGAGAAATGTAAATTTTAGAAAATTCTTTCTTTGCATGGGAAAGGGACCACCAAACAGGTACACAGTCTTTTTGTTTGTTATAATGTTCTTTTTTATTTTATTTATTTTTTGCGGAACTGGGGATCGAACTCAGGACCTTGCCCTTGCAGGCAGGCGCTTGTGCCCCTGAGCTATTTATCTTCCTGGCGCCGCTATAATGTTCTGAATAGCCAAAAAATTATGGATCCAGATAGCTGCTGAAGCTTTCATTATCTTAGTTGAAAACTGAATACAACCTGAATATTGGTAGCAGTAGCAGGGTGATTGCAATGTGCCATGCTCCAATTCTGTGCCATTGCAACCATATTCTGAGGAAAATCCTCATGTTATTGTAGATGAACACAGTGCTGCTTCTCCTCTAGAGTGGAATTCATATTGCGTGCCTGGTATCGCTACCCAAAATAATAACAGCGGTGATTGTTATGTGTGATATATGTGATTTCCTTTCTTTTTTTCTATATTTTCTCCACTTCCTACCTCAAGCAGGTATTAGGGACATAACTGGGCAGAAAAGTACTGAGAAGGCTCTGGCCCAGGTGCCAAGCAGGGTGGCAACTCATGCGTCCCCCCGTTTGTGTAAGTGGGCAGAGCCGGCTGCCGGTCCTCCCAGCACCAATGGGGTCTGGGATTCACTGACCTCAAGATGATTCTGCTCAACAGTCCATATTTATCCTATTTTAATACAAGAGCCAGTGCTTTCTCACCCCTCAACTAAGTTAATAGGTATATGTCAACCTTCCAAGAAAATCGAGGCCATCGCATGTGTTTCTGACCCCAAAGCCTCCCTCTGCCACCTGCAGGACACCATCTTCAGACTGTCCTGTTAAGACTGAAGCACCTTGGCCATTGCCTTTGGGGGGACATTATTTCATTTTCTTCCCCTGCACCAGCATGGGTAAAGGCTGGTGACCATGGCTTTGCCAGGTGTAGTGTTGGCATTGTCACTTAAGCACCCAGGAATTTCTGATCCTACCCTTCTGTTATTATAAAAGGCTCGGTGTGGTCATTTCCTGAAGGAAGGTTTAGAAAGGGCAGGTGGGAAGGGGCCGATTTCCTGTCCTGTTGGCTCCTTGTTTGACTCCTCCTCCTCCACTCATTCCCTTTCTCAGCCCTCACTCTGCCAGCAGGCCCCTCTGGGGGACCAGTGCTCTGGACCCAGTTCCCTCCCTGACCAGACTTTCTTCCACTGGGATGCCGCTGCTTTTCCCCTCCCTTCCTTCCTACTTCTTTGTTTTGCTTTGAGAGTTACATGGAGACAACAGTTAAATATAGCTCTTTAAATACAAGGAATATGTTCTATATTTTAAAGACGAGACAGCTCCCAATGGGGAGGTAACAAAGGAAGCTGTTTGGCTTTCAGGCTGTTCCTGAAATCTGGAGGTGCAGACTGACCCCTGCCCTGAGAGCAGCAGGATTGTTTCCTTCCGTCCTTGTCAGCAGGCTCTTCCCCAGGGTCTGCTTTTAGGCCGCAGAGGCAGCAGGCCTGCCAGCAGCATGGTACCATATAATGGTCTCAACATTCCGGCTCCTATTCAGGATAATGAAACAGATAAAACAGGAAAAAAACCCTTGTCCTGGGTCCACCTCCTTCTTGCCCACATCAGATGAGTTGAACCCACTTCCTGGAGGTGGCAGATGGAAACCCCTTAGCTACTCCCCCGTGTCTCAGTATTTCAGAGGTTGCTGGAACCAGGGTGTAGAGGCAGTGGGTGGCCTTTGTTGCATCCTCGTTTTGTGCAAAGTTCCTGCTCCCCAGGATTCCCAGGATTCATCCCCATTGCCTGCCCCTGGCATGGGAGAGAGGGTATGGCGATGTGTCAGTGCCAGACTTCTGGTGCTATTAAAATCAAGTTGTCTGCAAGAGGAGGTTAGCAAATCCGTATTTGAAAAAAAGCAAGAATAACAATTGTTCTGTAACTCCCAGGATTTCCTACATTTAGAGCTCCTTTATTCTGAAAGGTACACTCTGTGAGGACTAAGACATGATATTATTTTTAAGCACATGCCTGAGCCAGCCTTGCTAGTAAGCAGCACTGTTGGTGCTGGGATGGGCTGGACGTGGCCACAGAAAGGTGGTGGCACCTAGCGGGGAACCCTGTGGAGCCTGGGGAGAGGGATTCTACAACCTGCAGTCTTGGCCTTGTGCTCGTGAGGTTGTGAGGCTTCCTGTGGGAAGTAGTGGAGACCTGCCTGTGTGATCTTCCCCTTCAATCATGCCCTGCCTCAGGCCTGCTTTCCTGGCCCCCTAGCATAGATGTATCCACTTCCCTTAGTCCCTTTCTGTCCCACCATTTCCTGTGGAAGCTCTCTGTGAGGTGGTGTGGTGGTGTCTGCCTTCGGTGTCTGTGTGTGCAGATGCTCAGCTGATCCCCTGGCAACCTGGGCCCACAGGATTTCGGTGGGGAGTAAGGTGGCATGGAGGGATGTAGAAAAATCCCGGGTACCTCACAGGTGAAGAAAAAAACTGGAAATATGGAGGGAGCTGCATCTCTCAGTCACTACTGAAGGGTGGGCCAAGGCCTTGCACCAAAGAGCCCTTGGTGCTTTTCCTGTGACCCATAGGTTTGGGACAGGACCTCCAGGAAGCTTGTGGGGAACTACTGTGGGGAGTTGTGATTTATTCATAGGAACTATTAACATCCCTAATACAGATGAGCTCTCTGACATAGTTATAACGTGAAGCCACAGATGGTTCCTAACATACAATAGTTTGTTTTAGGACTATTCCACCTTATGGCGGTGTCACAGGGATACGTATCCAGTAGAAATTGTCTTTGGCTTTGAAGGCTGATCTTTTCCTGGACTAGCAACGTGTGCTCCAGGGAGCTCTGGTGACACTGGGCAGCAGTGATGAGTCAGACCCCTGTCGGCCACAGGATCACTTCACAGTGCGTGGTGCTAAGCCAGGATGGTTGGCAGGTTAGGTGGAGGCAGTGCCTATTTGACTAAAATGCTTTTAGCTTCCCATGGCTTATCGGGATATAAACCCATCAGAAGTCAAGGAGCGGCTGTATTTAAAAGAGAATTCCCCTCCTTGTTTGTAATCCTCTCCAAAGTGTTTGACTAATTATCATCTAAAGTGATATGGGTTCTTTAACGGTGGTAAGCATAATAAATACAAAGCCTTATGTCTTAAACCGCCATGTTGCTCTGTTAATGAGTCAGAAGTGTAACTCCTGCGACTCCTGCTTTGTAACATCTGCTTTCTTCTTAAACATTAAAGTTTGTGTCCCATTTCATCTTACTACATTTTTCTTTTGTACTTCAGCGTGCTACTTTGGTATGCTAACATATTGGTAAGCGATTCCACTGAGGGTTTTGTCCTATGAACAAGATAAAGGGCAATCATTCACATTTGTCATATTTGGAACACCAGAACTGTAGGTTTTTATGCCTGTAGCTCACCTGACAAGCTCCTTCTCCCTGTCTCCCTTCCAATCAGTTATGGAGTCTTTATCTTCCTGTGTAGTATTATACCTTCCCTGGCCTCTGAAGGTGACCCCTCACAGCACAACATTGGTTTAACCACATCTCTTCTACTTACTTGTCCTGGCTCTGTGTTTGTCTGGATAGCCTCTACCTCCTAATCCTGAAGTCACCCTTGACTTCAGGCATCTGTCATTGCTGTCTTCTTTCATTTAAGCTCGGTCTTATTTTTTCTTGTGTCCACTCAGACCCCTTTATTCTTATTAGTTTAGTTTCCTAGGTAAGATGTATATTGGTCAGTTTTCCATCATTCTAATGAAATACTTGAGGTGGATTAACTTGTGAAGAGGAAAAGTTTATTGTGGATCAGAGTTGTGCAAATTGTAGTCCATGATCAGATGGTCGCATTGCTTTGGGTCTCTGATGAGGCAGTACCTCGTGGCAGATGCTATGGTACAGCAAAAGCACTCACTTCATCAGCCAGAAAGCAGAAGTGGGAAAAGAGACCAAGGGTTCTCTTCGAGAGCTTGCTCCCAATGGCCTGCCTCTCTCTCTGCAGGTCCCACCTCCTAAAGGTTCCACGATACTCAGTATCACCATGTTGGGGACCATGCTATTGATACATCGATCATTGGGGGCAGTCACTATCCACACTATAGTGTAGAGAAAAATCTGAGTTTATTAATTATCGTTTTCTTGTCAGAACTCTTTTGACCCATAAGGTATGATTTAAAAATATGATGGAAGATAACCTGCCATCAATCCTCTTGAAAATATCTTTCCTGTTATGGTTTCTGTCTGGTTGTATCTGGTGCTGTCTGTATTGTATTCTGTCTATATGGTATCTGGTGGCCCAAATGCTCATGCGGCCACTGGGGTCACTTGTAGAGTTTGTGATTAATTCATGATCCACTGCAGTGATTGTGGGTGTGAGCGCCACACCTGTCCTGGATGGTTAATCTGCATATGTTGTAAGGAAGGGAGAGGGGCTTGCTAGCTGCGGCAGCCACTGTTTCTCTCTTTGTTCTTTGCTGTTTTCTGTTGCTGTGAATGACTGCCCTCTGCCATGTGCCACACTATCTTGGAGCCAGCCAAGTAGGGATTGAAACCTCTGATAACTGTGAGCCAAGTAAACTTTTCCTTCCTTGGTCCTGAATTTTGGAGATTTTGTCTCAGCAATGAGAGAAAGGTAACTGAGATTCTCCCCAACACATGTACCCCATCGTTCTTGCCACCACGTGAAGCAGTTCCAGAGGTTCTCTTTCCTGTCTTTAGTTGTGCCTTCATGGCTGCCTTGATGTCCAGAGTCAATTAAAAATCTTTGATGGTCATTTTAACTTTGAGGAAAACCCAAAAATCTCCTGGTGTAGGGTCTGGTGACCAAGGTGGATAGGGATACACTATAATGTGTTTACTTGACAGAAACTCTACTCCAGAAGAGATGTGTGACTCAGAGAGTTGTCATTGTGGAGGATGAAATTGTTTGCTGATTTCTTAGGTTATTTTCTATATATGTTGTTTCTTGAACACTAATAAATCCTCCATAGGGTCCACTGTATTATTCGTAATTATAAACATGGGTTGTATAATTTCTTCCAAGTTGGAAACACAGCATCAGGGCTGGAGAGATAGCGAGGGGGTTTAAGCACCTGCCTGAATGCACAAGAGCTTGGATTCAGTTCCTGGTACCACATTCCTTGTTAGGCCTGGAACCCTGGGTGCACCCTGCTGGCCCCAGAACTAGGTATGATGACACATGCTTGTAACCACAACACCAAGAAGGCTGACAGGAGAATTACTATGAGTCCAAACTGTGCAGCAAGAACCTGTATCAGTCAATCAATCAATCAATCAAGCAAGCAAGCTGGCATCTGGACCAGCATGAGCATGCAACTCCAATAAAATCAGCAAATGCCGTTGCTTTTGCTTGGCAATAGAAATGCATAGAACAGATGTCCTCCTCCCCAACCCGTGGTCAAAGCTGTTGTTTGACGGTAGTGGAGGCAACCATGCATGGGGTTTCTGAAGTTTGCCAGGCTGCGTATCTCATTGAAGATCCCTGCCTCTCCATTGGACAGTGCCCAGCAGCAGCATTACTGTAGTTGGTGATCTCACCTAGGATTCCGTAGTGATTCAAGCACTCATTCTGGTGTTTCTGTTGAGCACCTTCGTGCATCAGCCATGTTTGGTTGTATTGCCAAAGATGCTCTAACCGGGCCCGTATTCATTAGAGATAAGAGGCCCTGGGAAGAGCATCAGAGAATGGTGTCCTCAGGGCTAAGTCTTCCTAGATCTCTTCTACAGCACTCAGATTCCATTAGTGTCTTCTATATTTTCAAAGTTATTTTCAGATTAGTGTTTTCTAAACTGATTTCAATGAAGACAAGTGTCTTAGTTACTCTTTACTCATTGCTGGGACAAATACCTGACACTCAACACGAAGGAAGGAAAGGTTTATTTAGCTCACAGTTACTAGAGGTTTCAGTCCATATTCGGCTGGCCCAAGGCTGAGTGGAACAGGGCAGAAAGCATCCAGTTCATGGCAGCGGAACAGCAACAAAATGGTGACAGAGGCAGTCAACCAAACAGGGCAGCAGAACAACAGTGCTAGTCTGTCTCTCTCTGTCTCTCTTTATATTACATTGAGGCTCTCTGCCTCAGCCTATCCACCTTAGGCCACACCCATAGTCACAGCAATACTTAAAACACATAATCCCAGGGATCATGGAACAAGTCTCAAACGCTAGATCAGTACTAAATCACATAATCCCTGTGACTCTTGAGTCAAGTTTCAATCTATAGAAGTCCCTGTCCCAGGACCACATGAGGCTTTGGGAGGACAACTACATATAAACCTTAACAGCAAGACAGCCAGAAGACAGCATGGCCAGAGCTAGATCGATTTGGCTTCACCTGGTTGAGCAGCCTAATTTTCTTCTCTACTAACATAATGAGATATCTGTCATCTGGAAGGATTTCTGAGATGTTATCTATGAGCTATTTTATTATTTCTTTGAAAAAAAATAAATCTCTGCATTATTTGTTCATTCTGATTTGTTCTTGGAATAAACTTCATGGTTGTTGATGTTTTCTTTAACAAACAGGAAGTACCACACTTAAAATTTCATAGGCCATTGTCAACATTCTGTGCCAGCACACTGTTGGAGACAGTCACTTGAGTGCGTGTAGCAGACAGTCCAGTGTGGAGTTGTGGCCTGAGCTTACCTTTGTTCATCAAGCATGCACTGCTGCGTTGCTCTATGCCCATGTGCTCATCCTAAAGTTTCAGGTGTTGGTGAATTTCCCCGTGTGAATTTACCTAGGTCGCAACTGAGTGTTAGCAGGACTCTTACAGGTGTTAGTGTCAAACCCACAGAACCCCATCTATGAAAGGTTGGAGGGAGGCAGGGGTGCCCTCCTTGCTGAGCTGTATGTACAATAGGCCTGGGTCTAAAAATAATGGAGACTGCCTATACACCAGAGGAGGATGGGGGATCCTAGCTCAGATAGGAACGCAGGTGGTACATAGCAAGGAAGCTGGAGCAGGGAGAGCCTAGGAATTGAAAGCTTCATTTTCTCTGAGTTCAAAGCACTGGGACTGGCCAGTTAAATTCAGGATGACTTTTTTTCAGTGGAGATTTTAAGATAACAGTCTCAATTCACTGTGCTGCAAAGTCTGCATTTCTTTTTTCTTTATGTATTTAGTACGGGGTCTACAGAGTCTCACTACACAGATCGGACTCATAGCGATCCTCCTGTTTTCAGCCTCCCAAACAGTGGGATTATAGACATGCACCACCATGCCCAGTCTCAATTGACATCTCAGTGCACCCTAAGGGCAGGGCTGGCATGGCATACCAGGGATCAAACCCTCAGCCACTGTATCTGCCTAAGCAGGAACTTTAATCCACTGAATTATCTGGCTAGCCATCAACGTCTGGATTTTTAAAAAAGAGTTTATCGTATCACTGTCCAGAGCTTTTTTTTTTTAATGGCCAGCTCAGCCTGGCCTGGGGGTGGGGCTGGCGCAGCATGTGGTGCCAAAGATTGAACCTTGATCCCTGTGGTTACCTAAATTTTCCTAAGCAGGCACTTTAGACTGCTGAGCCATCTCGCTGGCCCCAGAGATTCAATATTGAATTCGAATTTTAAAATTTAACAACTCACTTGCATTTCAAATTGTAGGAGTTTTCTAGTTGTAAGAACTCATGGTTGGCAGAATAATGGCCACTGACTGTGTCTACAGCTTCATCCTGAGATCCTATTAGATCCCGTGGCAAAGAGAGATGAAGGCCATGGATTGAATTAAGAGGGTGAGTCTGTTGATTTTGAGGAGAGAGGTTGTTCTGGATCATCTAGGTGAGAAAAGGATCCCATCATGGAAGAAGGAGGCAGAAGACAGAGTGAGAGATGACACGGAGAACTGGCCAGGCCGAAAACACTGTGGCTTTGAAGATGGCAGAGGGCAGTCTGAGCTGAGGAATGTGGTGGCCTCAGGAGGCTGGAAAGGGCCAGACCAGGGTCTTGTCCCTGAATGCCCCACCATGAGACACATGTCAGATCCTAACCTACAGATCCATAAGGCTTAACATTTCATTTCAGACTGCTTACAATTTGGTGATTTGTTGTGATGGTTATGGATAACTAACACAGAAACAAAACAATAGTGGCTTATATAAGGAAGAAAAAGCCAGTCGCATCCCTCTATCCACACCTGGATGCCACTAGGCACAGACTCTTTCTCCTATCTACTCACCATCTTCAGTGTTTTTGCTTCACCCAGTGCTTACTGCCTCAGTGTTACTGCAGGGCCACTGTCTCTCCAAGTGAAATGCTTGTCTTGTGGGCAGAAAGAGTTGGAACAAAAAGAGGCAGCCAACATTCCTAGAACCCCCACAACCCAGCCTCTAGCATATAATTTTGTGTTGGTTAATCTTGATCTTGAGAAACACTAAGTAAATTAGGAAAGCCCACCTCTAGGTGTTTTGGCTCCTGGGATAGCTTGGGGGAGATCTTCTGAATGTGGGTAGAAGTATCCAATAGGGTGGAGACCCAGATGGAGCCAATGCAGGAGGAGGAAGCCCACAAGCACAGGCTGTCACTCCTTCTCTGCTTCTCAGTCACTGTGAGGTGAGCAGTCTCTGCTCTCCATGCCCTTCAGCCATGATATTTCTGCCTTACCACAGGCCTAAAAGCAAAGCAGGCAGCCAGCTATGGACTGACACCTCTGACACCATGAACCAAAATAAACCTTGCCTCCTTCAAGTTGGTCCTTTTAGCACTGTGCTACCATGATGAAAAGTGGTATTTTTTTTTCTATCCTTTAACTTTTAGTCTATGAGTTTCTTCATGAGTTAAGTGTGTTTCTTGTTGCACAGAGGAAGGTAGCCAACAAAATTCAGCATATTGTTCAATTTTGCTACCTTATCCACTCTGCTGGTCTATTTCTTTTAGTTGGAGAATTGAGTCCATTTATATTGATGGTTATAACAAAAATGTATTGACTTATGATTGACATATTTTTTACTTTCTACTGTGCACCTCTTTTTCTACTGTGTTTAATTGGTTGCCCTATTTGGTGGGACTTGACTGACCATGAGAGATAAAAAAAAAAGTTACATGCTTTGTTATACAGCTCTGGCTTTAATTTGCCCTTAACCACCCAACAGAAAAGTTTAACCACGAGGCATAAAATGTAAAGCTAGATTAGTATGCTGAGCTGTAAAAGGCTTAAATCAACAGCTTCCAACATTGCCAGCTTTGCCAATAACCCACTGTGATTATGGAAAATTGGATTATGTATACAACTACTTTCTCTTAGTTCAATGAGAAGAAAATTTTGTACCAATAATGATTAGAAAAATTATCACATCTATACCCTGTGCTCTGTATAATTATTAGGAGAACAACAATATGCATTGTATCAAATATTGGGAAGATACTACTAATGTGTTTTGAAACTGTCACATTGTTATTTCTTATTAAAATAATACAAATAATAATAAAAGAAAGAAAAGTGGTCTAGTACCACTTCTCGGGTCATCATGCAGCCACAGGCCAGGAAAGCTAGTCTGGGAAAGGAGTGTTAACTGGTGTCATAGTCTGTTTCAGCTTCATTAGCAACATATTATCTCACACATAGCTTAAAACCAGCAAAAACTTATTTCTCACAGATTGGCAGGCTGAAATATCTGACATCAGGATATCTGGAGATCCACTGTCTGATGAAGACCTGTTTCCTTACAGAGTTACCTTCTTGCTTCACCCTTACATGGTGGGAAGGACAAGCTAGCCCACGTGTGCTTTCATATGATAACTGAATTCCAGGAGAAAAGCAAAGTACTTTTCCAACTCTTGCTTCCTATTGAACTCCTTGCTTCTGGTCACAAGATGAGCATGGAATGCTCCCTACCCCCTAACCAGTTCTCCAGGAGACACCAACAATTCGTCCTACAATTCAATTCATGTCCAATGTTATACATCTAGAGAGAGCATTGTATTACACAGGCAAAAACTCAATCACCAAGATCGCCCATGGCAATTCTCAAGGGTGACCTGCACTTCAGACCAACCAGGTATAAATTCGAGTCTCACCATCTTCTCCTCAAGATTGATTAAATTGTGAAAACAGCATGCAGGACTCAGAGGTCTGCTTTACTTACTTTAAAAACCCCAATCATGGTAAAGAATATTACAAAACATACAGAAGAACAGCCAGATGGAGGAGATGCACAGAGGAAGGTAGGCAGCAGGCACGTGGCACTGCCTTTTCTCTGGGTGCAGCATCCTCTGGAAAGCCCCACATGTTTAGCTATCTTGTCTGTTCTGGTCTCCACAGAGGCTTCCATGCATAGACAAGATGGGTTAAATCGCAGACCACTGGCAGTGAGTGGTCTTCTCCATCCTCCCTGGAGGATGAGAGGGGGATACAGAACTTCTAAACCTCCATTCCCATGGTGGTTGGTAACTATACCATACCTATCTTGAATTAATCTGATCCAAGATTCCAGGACCACCAGTCATTCATTAGCATCCAAAAGTATAACTCTGCAGTCTCCAAGTATTTTAGGAGCTGTGTGCCAGGAAAGGTGGAGGCTCATAAGATCACAGCGCTGATCACACTCATGACAGCTTCACTCCTGCAGTCTAACCACCTCTGGGTCCACCCCCTAAGGCCATCTCTTGGAGGTCAGGGATGACGGTGGAGCCCAAGATGAATTCCATCCAAGAATCCCATGGCTGTTCCTCAAGGACAGGTGAGCATGGCTTTCCTAAGACAGAGAACAGCTTGGTGGGGAGAGATCTTAGGAAATGGGACCCAATGCATAATGATTGACATGCCGAGTCTCTGAAACAAAGGACATTAGAAAGATCTCACAACCAAAGTTTCTTTCTAACCTCCTTGCCTTCATCCTCCTGCTTTTTTCTCCTCCAAAGGAGGCCATCAACGTAAGAATTCCTCATCCTCAGGCCAGACGATAGAAACTAGAGCCTCTGTTTCCCCAAAGGAGCCATAAAACCTGAACATTTCACTCTAATCTTTTCTACTTTTCTTGATGAAGAAAGTTTCTGATGTACCTTGTTTGTTAGCAGGTCATGAAATCCTCATCCAAGAGGGATTGTATATCATAACCAGAAAGAAGGAATGCTGTACAGAGGCTAAGAAGATACTAGTAGCCTGTTATCTTTAAGCTGCATTATTTATCAGTCCCATATCTACATGGCTGTCCAGCTTCATCAGATCTAAGCATAAAAATGGGCTGTCTAACCTGGTTCTTTGGGCCCTCACTTCTGAAGGCTTCTATGTTAGGCAAGAGTTCAATTAAATTAGTCTTTCTTGTGTTTGCCATGGTAGTTTGCCTTTTGTTGTGGGTTTGTCAGCCACAGCTCTCACGATGGGAAGGACGGGTACTATACCTTTCCTTTCTACTGTTGATGGACAGGGTCTGAATATGAACCTCCCTTCACTTTCCACATAACAACTTTTACAATGCTTAGCTAATTTCTATAGATAATGCCTTGAAGATTCACCTGGAAACATGATCATGCTCTGATTCAAAGCTTTCCTACTGATTTATTAAGAAATGAGCCATGCTGGGTGGGTCCTCATGTACGTACCCCATCACCGCGGATCCAAGTAAGAACATTTGCTTCTGCCTGAATGCTTTAGTGAGTTGATAATGGTTCTTAAAACAAAGAACATAGATGTTAGAGTGGCTTTGGGAGGGTTGGAAGAGGAAAGAGATTGCTGTTGACCATGCTGAGTTTGGGAAGATTTCTCGGTGTCTAGGTGATATACTTGGGGATGGACAGCAGGAATTGACAGAAAGATGGAGTGGAGGCATGGGAAGAGACCATTCTAGTGACAGACCCTGGAAAAAGGAGCAGTGCTGGCATTTAGGAAGAGAGGAGGCCGACCAGTGAGAGTGGCTCTGAGAAGGAAGGTGAGAAGGGAGGAGGTGGGGACAGTGCCCAAATCTGGCCCCGTGAGAAACACAAGGCAGTAGGAGCAGATGACTTGCCTATAATTGCAAACAAAGATTTGCAAAAATGGCTGCTGAGCTCAACTTGGAAACTAAGTATTCATGATACCATTAGTGGTCACAGATTTGCAGTTTTCTCCAGGAACATGTAAAAACTTGCAGGTGACCTTTTCTACATGTTAATATTGGAAATGTGTAATGGTTGTGATTTTATGTGTGCACTGCTGAGTCAAGAATATTGCATATTTTTTATTAATGTAAGCTGTTCATGTATATGCAGAATATAAGCAATATTTTGCCACACATAGGACTATGCAAAATGGCACACATGTTATCTGGCACCTGGCAGTCAAACAAGAACAGTAAATTATGTCTCTGCTATAATAATCATTGAACTCAGCAGTGGGGAAGGTGACTTTAAGAACACTTTCTAAGAGTGGTTGTATTTCATGATTCTCCTCACAGAAAGTTCAAAAACAGGCAGAACTGATACACAGTGGTAGAAATCCTAGCTGGGCTTGGTGGAGGGAAGTACATATCAGCTGGAAAACATGTGAGACTGGAGATCTTCCTGGGGCATGGAATGGTCCATAGCTTTCTTGGGATGCTCAAGTCATAGCTGTGCGTATTTGCCAAAAATTACATAATTTTTGTAAATTTGTGGTGTGTCAATTTCATTGTATGTAAATTTTACCACAATTGAACAACTATAGCATAAAATGACTCTATGGGTTTAAATTACCTTCCTAGCAATCTGGACCCACCAACAAGTATAAGAAAAGGGTTGTCTAAGGGATGTGGTGGCCCCAACCACCCAACCCTCTACCAAGTGAAATTTCTTGGAGTCCTGATGATGTCTGACTCAGTAATATATGGCATAACATGCACACTTGGAAATCAGCTTATGAGTTGGGTAGGAAGAGAGTTACGGTGTGTGTGTGTGTGTGTGTGTGTGTGTGTGTGTGTGTGTGTGTGTGTATTTCAATGTGTTTGCATTAGTTACTGCTATAATTAATACCTAAGGTAAGCCAACTGATAAGGAGGTGAGGTTTATTTTGGCTCCCAGTTTTGGAAGTCATGGTCCATGGCTGGCTGACCCACACTGTCAGCGTGATTTCAACTCACTGTGGAGTCAGTTGGTAAGACTGAATCTTTGGGTGTGCCTTTGCTGCTGGGAGACTTGTTCGAATATCAGTGCAGGGTTCCTGTGTACCCATCCCCGAGCTTCCCTACTGGGTAAAATCTCATGGGCATTCTCCATCTGCCCAAATGGAAAATAATAGAATGAACCTTTATCTGAGTATTACCAGGTTTGCCTCTGCTGGCCTTTTTTTTTTTTTTTTTTTTTTGTCTTTTTTGAGACAGGTTCTCGCTATGCAGTTCAGGCTGGCCTTGAGCTCACTTTTGTAGCCCAGGCTGGTCTCAAACTCGCACCAATCCTCCTGCCTCAGCCTCCCGAGTGCTGGGATTACAGGCATGAGCCACCACGCCCGGCTTGTTCTGCTGGCCTTTGTATATCCTAGTGTCCAATCTACAATACTGTATTTAATAAAACCTCAATCTGTTTAGTCCCTTCTAATTTTTGCCACTTCTCCAGTTTTTCCTTGATTTTCATACCCATGGCACATTCAAGAAAACTTGTTCTGTATTTTGCAAGACATCCCTCAATGTGGGTGGTCCAGTGTCTTCTTACTGAATGCTTTGCAGATGACTTGGAAAAGACTGCTGCAGAGGCAGGTGTCCTTTGCTTCCCGTTCTCTGTGACATCAGCATGTGACGTATCACTGGTGGTGTTAACTTCGATCACTTGACCCACGTGGTGCCTGCCAGTGTCCTTTATGTGATTTTTGTTTGGAGCCAGTTCAGCCACGCTCAAGGGGAGGAGGATGGAGCACCCCTTCCAAAAGGAAGGAATAGCGAAGAATTAATGGACATATGTTAAAACGACAGTAATTAATAAATATCTTGGAAAGATATTGTGAAACAATGCAAACATCTTGTTTCTCCTTAACATTTCAGTTGCTAATTTGAGTATTCTTGAGTGGATCTTGGCTCCGCATTGTGATGTCCTGATGGTGATATTTTAATGTCTTTTCTCCTTTTTATGTTTACCATCTTGAATTTTTCTATCAGAAAGATTTGTAACTTTTATTTATGTATTTATTCAATCCTATGCGATGTCAATATGGATTCCTGAATATTTATTTGTTAGGTTATAATCATATATTTTGGTTATTTTATTGCTCAAAATTGCTCAAACTTTGACCACGTAATTATTCCTTCCCTTGCCATCATGTTTTTCTGCCTAATGCTGGCTTCTGCTGAGCCCCACTTCTTGGCCCTAGCAATTCCTCTGTTTCTGTCACTGTAGGAGGTTCTAGACTCATCTATCCTCCTGCTCCAACCCCATCCTCAACCATTTACCTGTGTCATAGGCTGTCATAGGCTAGGCATCAGACAAGCTCCTTACTGCTGGGGTGTCGTTGCTTCAAGGCACTTTTAAGGGACAGAACGAGGAAACTCATGTAAGTCAGTTCTCATTATTTGCAATAGTTATGTTCTATAAAGTTACAAGAGTCTCGACTGTGTGAATACTGCACTGATTAGTTCCAGGGAAGGAAGCTACAGAATTAGGGCCCTTCAATCCTCCAGTCACATTTCTGTTGATTGATCCATACAGAACTTCGTTTTCTGTATGTTTCTGTTAAAAGATACCTTAATATACATTGCCAATTCATTAACATTGAGCTTATAGCCAATAGCGCCGCAACCCATGCTTCAATTCAGGTAGCACAATATTTTCTCTGTAGGGCACTAGATGTACTAGATAGCATTTGAGTACTTTGATCTAAAGCCACTTTTAGCAGCAGGTCCCCAGAAAAACCAAGAAAAATACAAGTGTGACACTACACTTGCCATGACATGGACTCTTGTTTACAGCACAAGAACTGCAACAAGACAGCAAGTATCCCCTTGTTTAAACTCAGCTGGGAATATGTGCGTGGAGTGGCTGCTTATTTGCTGCTGCAGGTACATGGCTAGAAAAGTGCTTTGTGCATTGAGTTTGGGGTTATACCTGCAGCTTAGGGGGCAGGTAAAGCAGCAAGTGCAGAATCTTGAAATAAGTAAAACTGAGTGTGTACACAGCAACACCAGTAGACATGCAGGTCTACTTTATCTGCATCTTTAACAAATCTATCTTCATCTATATCTATATTGTCATCATCTGTTATATATGGTACATATTAACATTGATCATAATCTACCAACATATTATCTGTCCTATATCTATATCATGTATGTTTAGATATGATCTATCTATATCTGTATAGCATCATCTGTCTATATTTAACATCCATGTCATCACCTCCCTCTATCTGCATCTGTCTATAGCTATACCTATGTCTCCATGTCTATCATCTATCTATCTATCTATCTATCTATCTATCTATCTATCTATCTATCTATTTATTTATTTGGTACAGGGTCTCACTATACAGCTGGGACTCATAGAGATCCTATCGTCTCAGTTTCACCGGCACTGGGATTATAGGTGTGCACCCCCATGCCTGGTTTTTGTTCGGGGCCTGGCACAGCATGTGGTACTGGGGATCAAACACAGGTCCTTGAGCTTGCAGGGCAGGTGCTTAGACTGCTGAGCTATCTCCCCACCCTATAAAGCTATCTTAAGCTAAGCATGAATGGTTTCATAGTGATAGTTACAACTCTAACCCAACATCGTAAGAACCACTTTCCCTCTGGCTTACTGTTAACAACAACCTGGGCTGCAATATCCTTTAACATAATCTAGTCCTCCAATTATTCTGTTTTATTATTATTTTTATTTTTGTTAGTACATCTTGACAGTACATAATAGTACATTTATCATGAGGAACATGTAGACAGCACATCCTAATTCTTTGCTTAACCATTTTTTATTTTGATAACCAAGACTTATTCAACAATTAGTTGTCCTTGGGGCCCGGCAGGATGGCTTAGTGGTCTAAAGCGCCTGCTTAGGAAAGCTTAGGTGGCTGCAGGGACCAAAGTTCGATCCCCGGCACCACATGCTGAGCCAGCCATAAAAATAAATAAACAAACAAAGTTCTGAAACAAGAATAAAGAAAGAAAGAAAGAAAGAAAGAAAGAAAGAAAGAAAAATCAGCCTGAGCTACACAGTGAGGCCCTGTCTCAAAAAAAAAAAAAAAAAAAAGCCGGCCGTGGTGGCTCACGCCTGTAATCCCAGCACTTGGGAGGCTGAGGCAGGAAGATCGTTCTGAGTTCGAGACCAGCCTGGAGACCCTGTCTAAAAAAAAAAAAAAAAAAAAAAAAAAAAAGAGTTAGTTGTCCTGCGGGTTGTACCACATACTGGATGTGTCTGGTTGTCTGCTTGTGGTGCTGTGTGGCCTGTTTCTCTGTCTCATGACAGGCATTACAGCCTTCAGATTCCATTTTTCTCTTGCTATGATCTTTATAAAAGCTGTCATTCTTGGAGATCTACTTTGTGTGCCACAAGGCAGTGTATTTCCTTTACATTATGTTGTGGCCACAATCGCAGGGCTGTATATCTCTTTCCCCACTTTAAGGATAAACTCCCTGTCTTAGTTACTTTTCTCTCGTTGCTGGGACAAATACCAGACACTCAAAATGAAGGAAGGAAAGGTTTATTAGCTCACAATTACTGGAGGTTTCGGTCTGTGTTCGGCTGGCCCAAGGCTGAGTGGAACAGGGCAGAGAACATCCAGTTGAGGGCAGTGGAACAGCAACAATGGCGACAGAAGCAACTGACCAAACAGGGGAGCAGAGAGCAACAGCTCTAGTCTGTCTATCTCTCTTTATATTACATTCAGGCTCTCCACCTTAGCCTATCTGCCTTAGGCTACACTCATAATCCTAGAAGTACTCAGACCACAATCCCATCAGTATTAAAACATATAATCCCAGTGACTCATGAGTCAAGTCTTAATTAATAGAAGTCCCTAACCCTTGATGCATGAGGCTTTGGGGGGACAACTAGACATAAACCACAACACACACCAACCTCAGCTTGTCATGCTAGAGTCTGCATAGCTATCCAGGGCCAGTCAGGGTGAGAGTTTGGATTTAGCTCTGTTGTGCTGGGGGCTAGAACAGCTGAGGTATGTCTCCAGGGTAGCACCTGGGTACCTGCATTTTTACCTCAATGACTGCATGATATTTGGCTTTGTAAATTCATGTTGAATCCTTTTGACTCTCACTGCTTGTTTGCATTTGAGTAACTTAACACATTCTCATGTACCAAAGGCAGGTCCAAGACGCACCTGACAACTGAGGCCACTGAGGACTTAGAATTGACGTGTAGGACTTGATGAGGATGTTTCACCACTCTGAAGGACCCCACTTGTCTCTCTCGAGAGCCAGAATCTTAACTAGAGCTGTCTTTCTTGCAAATACTCCAGGAATTTGTGCCCTTGCTGCATTACCAATGAGATGTGCATTTGCTTGTGAAATTCAAGCACATTTTTGTCCAACCTACAGGCACTAATGAAGAGCTAATGAACTGCCGAGACACTGGCTCAAATAAGTGATTACAATCGACAAGAGGAGTGCAAACATGACCCTGATGAGAGATAATCAAGATCGAGTGGAAAGGGTTAATTTTATTATCACCCAAACTCCAAATCTAGTTGCAGAATTGTGAATAGTAATAGAAATTGAAGATGGGTTATTATATGAAATATTCACCTGCTCATAACATAGACCTGGGTTACACCAACAGTGTCTTAGAATCACCATCTGCATGCGTACATTTATTGTTGATTTTACATCTGGTTACCAGTCTCTTTTTTGAATCCAATAATCATCTTAGTTTTAGTAATTTAGATATTTAACTCATATTTTAGAACTAACTGAAGAAAAATATGATTATGAGGGCTTTTTTGGTAGTAATATAGGCCTGACTGGAATGATATGCATTCAGTAGAAACTGTGCTTCAGATTGTGAACTGTTGCCTTTTTTTAACAAAATATTGTTTAGTCTTCCTATTGTGTCTACAAAATATACATCTGTGTCTCCTGCTCTTGGTATATGAAGTGCATTTTCAACTTATGATGATTTATCTCGATTTAGCCTATTGTAAGTCAAAGAGCATCTGTATGTCTTTCTCTAGGGACTGGAACTGGTTGGCTCAAGCCCAGTACAGACCTGAATGGGAAGCACAGAAAAGATAGTCATCTCTGATCTCATATGTTTGTGGGCTTAGAAATCCAAATGCCAAGCCAGGAGTGATGGATCGGTTCTGTAATCTCAGCATTCTGGGAAGCTCAGGTAGGAGGATCTGAAGTTTAAGCCTAGCCTGGACAGCTTAGCAACAGGCTGTTTGAAAAAACAAACTGGAGATATAGCTCAGTGTGAAGGACCTGGGTTTAATCTACAGAACCGAAAACAAAAAACAAAGATCACAATTGCCAGACAGAGGCAGTTTTCCTAAAGAAAAAAACAAGGGGAAATTTGCCGAAAGGAGGAAATGCATGTTTGCTAAGCAGAGGAGGAAGTAAGGGAGCAACTGAGAAGGACAGGGAAGGAGCCAGGATGGAAGAATGCAAAACAGGTTGTTCCATACCTTTGAAATGACTGCAGGGAATAAGAATTGCTGGGTGTCATGGCTGCGCCTAGATGGCTCCTCAAAGCCTCATTGGGGACTCCCCAAAGCATTTATAGGGGGTGCTTTTCAGAGGTGGCTAGATTTAGTGTACGTGGTGTTGGGTTCAAGATATGTGATTGCTAAATCAGTACGTTGATTGGTCTGGCTAGGATTAAGGGTGTGAGTGCTACACCTGCTCTAGGGTAGGCAGCTTGCATGCAATGTAAAGGACACAAAGAAGGGTAGTAGGCTCTCGCCTGCCTGCTGGCCTGTCTGCCTGCTACGGACTATTTCTCCTCTGCAGTGCCCCTCTGCCCTGCCACCCTGCCTTGGAGTCAGCTGACTAAGGACAGTTCTATGCATTGTGAACTAAAGAAACTTGTCCTCCTTTACTTTAAGTGTTTTGTCTCCGCAATGAGGAAAGCAACTAGGACTCTGGCATAGGGCAGTTGCTTATCCTTGGTCACAGCAGAGCTTTCGAAAGCAAGAGCTCCCATTTGGGGTCTTAGAGTCCACCTAACACTTAGGCCACATTGACCATGCTTTCTTGTGGCTCAACCCGAATTCCATCTCAAAAGACTGATTTGCAATATAAAACTTCTAAGACATTGTTTCTCAAACCTGAGAACTTGGTGACCATCTTGCTGGGCCTTGTTGATCTCAGCTTTAGAAACATGAAAAGAGCTATGGGGTTTAATTCAAGTAATTTGCTATGTCAGCTTCAGGTTCAGATGTTTTTCTTCCTAACTGTTTATCTGGCAGTGTATGGATGTGCCTTTTGTGCAATTGAGTATTCTGTAATTTGTAGTGTATGATCCTGTCAGGGACTTTGGGTCTTATTTATGACAATGCTGCACAGCTATGAATTAGTGCAGTACACGAAACAGGTGAATGAGTGTTGATGAAAGACAAAAATGTGGCTTTAATCACACAAATACCCAGTAATCTTAAAGCTTCCTATGCAAGGCTTTCTTGGGGAGGCCACAATCTACAATGTGGACCCATGCACCTGGGAAACACAGCTTTTTGTGAGACTTAATGAATGCCAGACCTATCGCAGGTCTACAGTCTTTTCCAACATAGAAACAATGAAATGATAGAGATTCATTCATATATTGCTGAATTCTGTAATCAGAGAAAATTATGACTCTCTTTGAAAGACTACACAAAATTCTTGAATTCCTCAAAATCAAGACATGTGCTCAAGTGGTATGCCAATTAGAGCTATAGTAACCTCCTTCTCCTCCTCCTCCTCTTCCTCCTCCTCCTCCTACTTCCTCCTGCTTGTTCTCCTCCTTTTTTCCCCTGCCTTTGGTACCAGGGATTGAACTCAGCCATTTTCACTTGCCAGGCAGGCACTTAAGCAGCTGAGCTATCTCCCTCGCCTTTTTCCAGCAGATGGATTTTACTATTCCCAGATACTGTTGCACAATGCTTACATTCTCTGGAAATGGCAGAGTAAATAAATACATCTTCAACACAATGCCAGATAATAGTAAGTCTTAAAGCAATACCCATAGCAGGGTGTGGGGCCACCTTGAAGGGTAAATGCTCCAAGTCATTACATACATGAGTTGCTTTAGGTTATGAAAAAGTGAGGTTGTTGACTCTAGGTTAGGAAAATGTTCATAGGATAGCCCCAAAGGTAGCTGAGCCTTCTCGGAGGTAAGAATCCCCAGGGTTTCCTGTTTAGGATGCCTTCGCTCTTTTCAAGGTTGGCCCTCAAGAGACAGACAGTGGAAAAGAAGGAGGCTCACAGATTCTCTGGGCCAGAATCTCTACCAGCCTCTCAGAGCCAGTCCTTGAAACCCCTGGTGGGGGATTCTTGGAGGCCCTGAGGAGTGAAATTTAGATAAAGGATTTTCTGGGAATTATTTTTATCTTGGCTAGAAATAGTGCATTTTAAACTACTTTTATGATGGAGAATAAAAATATATACTATTAAATAAATTAGAGTTTTTCTTATGGATATGTAAGTTAATATAACCAGCCTTAAGAGGAAGTTTCAATACTTTTGGTAATTTGGGGCTCATAAATGCAAAAGAGATTTTTGATTATTAGTTGGCATTTTCCATGGTCTTTGACTTGATATTGGGGTCACATTCCTGTAAACCCATCCTATGCTGAAAATATCATGAATGGCAATGTGCTCTGTACCACGAACCCACACAGCATCATGGTTGAGCCGTGCAACACATTGTGGGATGTCAGCTACTCCCCCTAGAGCTCGTGCCTTTGACAGGGAGCTGTGGTTTGCTACTGCAGCTGCTCAAGTAGCAAGAGAACTTCCTACTGCATAGTACTGGCCTGGGAAGGATCACAATTCAAAATTCAAAGTGTAGTTTCCACTGAATCAACATTGCTTTTGTATTGTCATTAAGTCAAAAAAATTCTAAGTTGAGCCATCATAAGCTAGGGCCTCCTACATTAGATTCTGATTACCCTCTACAATGAAAATATGACCTAAGCTGGCTGTGGTGATGCATACCTGTAATTCAAGCACTTAAAAAGTCGAAACAAGAGGATTGTGAATTGGAGGCTACCCTGGGCTACACGGTGAGAATCTGTCTCAATAAACAAACAAACCTAAAGGCTCACTTAACTGCAGTTGGTTCAAATCTACTCTATGAGGCTAGATGGCTGCCCCTGCAATGTGGTGATACAGGCAGACACCAGCGATGGGGGTGGAGGGTCCATTGGGAGCACTGAGGACTGGCCTAGGTTTGATGGCTTGATGTGTGTGACTCAAATCTATTCGTGCTGAGGATTCAAGTATAAAGCATGGTCTTCGTGTGCCTGGAGCTTCAGCTGGAGATGAGTGATAAAGGCTGGCTGGTGGAGGATGCAAAGAGCAGGTGATGAGTAGGAGAGAAGACTTGGGTTCCCCTCAGGACCAGATACCCAGGTGTGAGACTGGAGTCAGAATGTAGCGCTAGACAGGGGTTTGGACCAGCCAATCCCAGGCCCACAAGGACAGCTGAGTGCCTCTTATGGCAGAATGAACCCCAGGGCTGAGGGAGGCCACAACTGGCAGATAGGAGTGGGAAGGAGAGGTGAAGCCAAGGGGGGCTACCTGCAGATCAGCCAGGCCCCGTAAGTGAGCCTTGCCAGATTGTTCTCAGCTTATGGCCACCGTTCTGCACATGAGCTCCCATAGCCTCGATAAGCAGCTATGTACATGGGAGGCCCCAGATCCAGACCCTGCAGAGCCTAAAGTGGGGAAGAGGGTCACATTCCAGATGCCTCGCACTGGTGTAAGATGATTTCACATACTGCAAATGAGAGAGAATAGTATCTCCTTCTCCAGGTCCTTGTGAGGTTGAAGCAATGTAAAGCCTGAAAGACAGTGTTGGCACACAGGAAGCCCACTTTTGCTAACTACTACGGGAAGGGGTCACTGGATGGATATTAGCAGGGTGGCCCCCTAGGGGCTGGAATGCGGCAACCTGCGGCCCCTTAGCACAGTTCCCATAGGTGATCATTTCACTTTCCCTTTCCTTCTTTTGTGTGTGCCCAAGATTCAGAGTCACTGGTCTCTTTGGAGGAAAGGATAGACTCCAGGAAAGTTAAAGCTAGGTAAGTTAGGCTTATTGTACAGGGGTATCTTACCCCTCCCTTCCCTTTTCTTCTACATCCCTGCTTTCCTTTCCCTTCCCTTTTCCTTTCTCCACATTCTGTCTTTCCATCTATTCATCCATCAGAGGAGTTCCAACCCAAGACTGCTGCAAGGAGGTGAGCAGAATGACAAAGAGGCACCCGGATATGGGGACCCAGTGATAAGCATTCTGAACAGGACAGAGGAGTGTTGTGTTGTTCTGGTGTCGGTGCCAAAAGAAACGACGAGAAGACCTGATGAAGGTAGCTCAGAGGACTCACCGAGACTTGTCCCTCTCGAAGTGAGCCTCGATCCTAAGAAGGATATTCCTTTTATTCAGTGTTCAAGAACAGGAAATTGCGTAACTGCTTTGGGGAAATTGAAAACATTCCAAGCAGGGGAGGAGACAACCAGAACTCCCTGCAGGTGTCCTTGGGCTCTATTGTTCTCTACTAAAGATACTTTGTCCTTATCTCTATATTGAACCAGGCAGGATGTTTTTCTCAGCACTGGTGGTAGCTTTTTGCCCCGACGAAGGGAAGCCCAGTCCCACCTGCACACACTTGATCAATTTCCTGGCTTCCTGCCAGCTCCCAACATACAACAGAGGAGCGATCCCCAACCAATGGCAAGCACACACAAGTGCTCGGAGGTGGTGTGGGTGCTCAGGGTAAGCAGAGAGCTGGAAAGTTGAACTCGGTACCTGGGACCTGTATAGTGTGGCCAGGGTGGAGCCATAGGAAGAATTTATTCTAATTGCAAAAAATGCTCACAACAGGAACATTCAGTGTAGCCAGAGTAGACAGAAGTGCTTTGCCTCAGAGCTCAGGCTGACAGGCTGAGGGAGCCTGCAGCTAATCTCCCTTGCTGAATGCTCCCACATGCTACCGCTTTGCAGGTGAGTACCATGCAGTGGAAGGGTGTCGTGGCCAGAAAGCCATCGCGTACCAACAGAGGATGAAATCCAGAGCAATCTGTCACAGGTTTTCTGACTATCCAAATAGCCTGTTCACAATGAAAGGAAATGCAAATACACTCCAGACTGCCATTATTTCAGACTTCCTAATCAAAGTGGTCCTAGGTTCATTTCATTAATTTGAAAAATAGAAAATGAGAATTAGTAGAACTGGGATGAGAGGCAAATTGTTTGCTCTCTTTGCTTCCTCCTCCCACTCCTTGCCCTTATAAAAATTGTAATTTCAATTCCGTGTGTGTGTGTGTGTGTGTGTGTGTGTGTGTGAACAGGCTTAGGAGATTTCCTTTTTAATTTGTTTACCGTGTTTCCTTAGGCTGTGTTCTATATGTTCTGTCCCTGTGGATGCTGGGGATTATAAAGTCATCATCAAGCTAATGAGTTTACCATTGCTTGGTCTAAAACTAATTAGAACAAAAAATGGTTCTATAGGTTGTCTCAATTTTCAGATGTTCTATGCAATAACTTTTAATTTGTGGGTTGTGTTTTTGTTTAAAAGCAAGCCTATAAAATCTCTCTGGTGCAAGCTATAAAGCTTTATTTTTAGGGGAATGATTCAAAGAATTCTCTGGCAGTTGAAAAAGATTCATAATACCACAGGTGAATCCTACTCTATGTAGACCTGTTTCATAAAATTTAGATTCATGAAAAGCATAAGCTGCGTGGAATTCTTTATGTGTCTCCGCGAAATTATACCTGCAGGGATCTAGCAGGAAGGAGGATTATGTTGCACTTCATCAAATCGATGCTGGAGCTCAAAGGCCTGGGTCCAACCTTGGTTCCCCGGTTTCTGCCAGCAGCGTTTTCCTCAGGTTTTCTGATCTGGCCGGCCCTAGGTGCCCCTGTTGTATCTTCTTTAGTGGATTGCATATAATAGCATCTTCTTCTCCAGGTCCTTGTGAGTTTGAAGCAAGCGCAGTGCATGGATATAAGGCCTGAAAGACAGCGTTGGCACACAGGACGCACTAGTGTTCCTGGAGAAGGCTGCACTTGGGAGCAGGCAGCAAAAGCCCACTTTGGCTAACTCCTACAAGAAGGGGTTACTGGAGGGACATTAGCAGGGTGGCTTCCTAGGGGCTGGAATGTGCCAACCTGAGGCCCCTTAGCACAGTTCCAATAGGTGACCCATTTCACTTTCCCTTTCCTTTTGTTTTTATGGTACTGGGGATTGAACTCAGGACCCTTCTCTTGTCAGGCAAGTGCTTATTCTACTGAGCTATCTCCCCAGCCCCCTTTCCTTCTTTTGTGGGTGACCAAGATTCAGAGTCACTGGCTTCTTTGGAGGAGAGGATGGACTCCAGAAAAATTAAAGCTAAGTAGGTTTATTGTACAGGCTACTTTACCTATCTTCTATCTCTCCCCTCCCCTTCTCTTCCCCCTCCCCTCTACCCTCTCCTGCCCTTCTTTCCATTCCCTTCCCTTCCTTTCTCCACATTCTGTCTATCCATCCATCCGTCCATCATCCTACCCACCTGCCCACTTGTCCATCTGTTCGTAATGGTCCTAATGCCCACTGGGTGCCAGGGCCATGCTGGCTAGCATCTTTGGACAAAATTGGCCAGGCCTTTGCCTGAGTGTACCTTCTAGATTGAACAAGATGGACAATAAATAAGTGAGACATTTATTCAGAGATACATGTTGAAAAAGACATAGAACTATAATGTCATAGCAAGGCCCAGAACTCTGCTTTGGATTGAGGGCTCGGTGAAGACCTCCCTCAGATAATGGCACCTGAATGGAGACCAACAAGGGTGGGTGAAGGCAGCCTTGGAAGGCAACACCTCTCCATGGCAGAAGCAGTTGATGCCTGTGACTTAATTCTCTCAGAGAGAAAGACTTCTTGTTTCTCCCTTTGTTCTGAGGGAACAGGTTGCTGAGATCACCTGAAAGCTTAATTCCGGTTGCTTTTCCTTAAATTGTCTTCCTGTCATCTCTTGGATTTTGGAACATCAGGGCCCATATTGCCCCACCCCTCCTTGGCCTGGGGCATCACTAGTATCTCTGTGAGGCTGTGTGGCTCCTGCCCAACTCTTACACAGGTGTGTACTTGAGTTTCCCAGTCAGCACAACTGATGTTCCTTCCTCCACTTCCAGCATTCCTGGGCTTTACCCTCCAGATGGGTTTCTCCTTGGACACAAGGTGTGCAAAGTGGTTGCAGCTTGTATACAGGTTCTGGCTTCCCAAGTCTGTGTCCAGCTCTGCTGTACAGGTGGAAGTAGGTGGCCTTCCAGCGGGCATGGTTGAGAGCTGTGTCCCAGCTCCTTAGGATGGCCTGTCACTTTGTCTCCTTTAATTGGTAGTCTCCCTTAACTCTGAGCCCTAGTCCTCAGAGGTGTCCTCATGCTGCTAAGGTGGACATTACTTAGTCCTGTTATTTCACAAAGGATGACCTGGCTACTTCTGTTAAGAATCCCATACAGTGTGGTTTCCCATCATTGCTGTCTAGAGGTTTCAACCCCACCCTGGTGGGCCCTCCTACGAGAAACTGTCAGACTTAGGACAGAGGGGAAGAAGGCCTTAAATTTGTTTACATGAAGGGGATATTTTTAGTTGGGTTAAATGTTACATAAAATAGACACATAAATTTCAAATCCCAACTTCAATCTAGCATACCCAAGTTTTTTTTTTTTCTTTTTAAATAATTACATATTAGAGTAGCTCAAGGGGCCAGAGAGATAGCTCAGTAGAATAAGTGCTTGCCTGGCAAGTGCAGGGTCCTAAGTTCAATCCCCAGAACCACAAAAAAAAAAAAAAAAAAAAGCTTAGCTCAGAATGCAGAAGGCCTGTGATTCCAGCTGTTAGAGCAACATGGGCCAAGCTATTGCTGTTCAGAGCAGGCTCGGTGCAGACACATGAGACCAGCTACCTGGAGAACCTCAGACTCTGTCAGTCCTCACGGACTCCTTTTCCACATGTGTCAGCTGGTGCATCTGATGACCCGTGACTAGATTTCACATTTTTGTTTGACAAGCATTAAGGGTGAGTGATAGCTATTTTTTTAAAATTTTTCATCATTTCTAAATGTAATGCTGTTCCTTGACATTTTCATTATACTAACTTTTACATCAGCTGGTGGATGGCAGCACAGGAAGCCCCGCATTATAAAATCTGTCATTCTTGGGGCTATTTATAATAAAGTGATACACTGGGAATATGGGCATGTGCTATGAGGAACAGCGATTTTAAAATTCTCTGTCTAATAATGTAGTTAAACAATTCAGAAATTTTACTTTGCATCTTAGAGTAAAATAACTTCAGGAGAAAGGGAAGAATGAATCTTTAAAATTCAAAATAACATTTTTATATGTATACTTGGCTATTGGTGAAAGAAAAAAAAATATCATGCAAGAACTAATTAGGAATTTGTGAGGCTAACCCTGGGGACTCTTTCTGATTAAATTGTAGAAAGAAGATTGCTAGGGTTCTAGGAATATCATATGCTAGTTTTGGGGTTGATTGTAATTTTATTCCACTGACTCATAAACATGTGTGTTTTCTTAGTTTATTTGACACTGGAAAGTTTATTCTTGCAATAGATAGGTAGGTATATAGTGAAATATTTTTTAATAAATTGTTGCTGATAATGTTCCATTTATATTATGATCAATTAGTTTATTCCTGTGTTAGTTTTATATTTTCAAGGTGAAGAAAAAGAGGCCTGAAAAAGCGTCCTAAAGAACAGATTCCAGGGTCACGGGGCAGCCTTAAGGTGGCTATTTTTCTCCGCGCAGTTATTCGTTGGTTCTTGTCTGAGGTGCAGGTTCTGCCTCAGAGATGTGGCTCAGAGGTCGAGTCTGGGCTTTGCGTGCAGGATTCCCTGGGTTCTGTCCTCGGCACCCACAGAGAAAGTACAGGCTCCTGCCCACACAGGCCGCACACCCCCCCTCCCAGGCGCCTCTGCCCTGGCACCTAGCTCCCGCACATGTGTTAACTGTATTCGTGAGAGTTCTGGAGAGGAACGGAATTAAATTACACAAAGGACTTATCAGGTAGGCTGATGGGAGCGGGAATGGCAGAGGCACGGTGTCCTCTGCGGTGTGGAGAGCAGACGAATCCCAGATGGTGCACCGGTGAGCAGGAGGGGCAGCGGCGGTACCAGCGCAAAGGCCTGGCAGTGCGCTGTTGAGGCGCGCTGCTACCACCGTGCGATGTGTTCCAAAGCTGGAGAGACTGCATTGGGAGGCTGAAGAAGCTGGACAGCAGCACCCTAAGGAAGGGGTGAAGACTGCAGCTGCTCCCCCAGGCAAACCTCTTCCTCCTCCTTTCTCTTTGAGTGGAAAATTTCTACTTTGCTTTAAATGTAACTAACACGGACTAAGGTGCCTGTTTAGGCAGACAAAGACCAGAGTTCAATCCATGGCATGCCATGCCACCCTGGCTCCAGGGCATTCTGAGAAGAGACTGAGACTAGGCATAGTGACACACGCCTGTAATCCCAGCTCTTGGGAGGCAAAAAACAGGAGAACCACTTTCAAGTCTGACCTGTGTGGTGGAACCCTGTAGACCCTGTGCTAAATACATTTATATATATATATATATATATATATATATATATATATATATATATATGTCACAATCAAAGGCACAGTCATATACATTCAAAGATCAACCAAGCTCTCATAAGATGATGAGGCCAGCCTCCTATCTCCATCAGAAATTCTAAAACCTGGGGTGTCTGTGGCCCCACCCACTGCCGCTTACCTTTAGCAAACAGCAAGTCAGAGTGTTCATGGTGTACCCTGACTATGAGTGGTCCTGCTCTATCTCTGTATGGCATGTACCACTTCTAGTTTTTACCACTGTGTCAACTTCTTGTTAGGTAGATGCACCGTATTTTGAAACATGTTAATGTTTGTAATATTTCTTGGTGTTACTCTATTCTGGTCCTTATGATAGAATACTGGGAACAAGATATTCTGTAAAAAATGAGGGTTTAATTTGGCTTCTGATTTTGAGTTTGGGAAGTCTGAGATCAGGCTGGTGAAGCCTTGTACTGCCCATCGCAAAGAGGAGAGAACAAGCAAGCCTGTGAGGAAGAGCAGGCAAACCTCCCGGAGCAGCCTCAACCCCTGTGGTCCTTGTCCAGGTGACTAAGCCAGTCTCTTGAGACCAAGCATCACTCCCACAAGACAGACCTTAATCCGCGCACGAGCTTCTCCCCCACAACCAATCCCTTCCTACTAGGTACACCTCCCAACCCCCACGCAATGACGATCAAATCTCAATATGAGTTGGAGGGGGAGACATAGCAATCCTATAGTGACTTCAGAAAGTCATCAGAACAAGTAGGCCCCTGTTCAATATAAATAGAATGCAATTTAAAAACAACTTTGCTTCCTGCACTCAATGAGGCTGAGAGGAAGCTGCCGCCCTGCAGAAGAAAGCACGCATTAAATGCCACGGGAACAGAAACACGGGGCTGTGAGGAGGAAACCAGACTGCTGGAAGTGGATGAACGAGTGTGAAGACCAGCTGGAGCATTGCTTTTGGAACACGGAGAAAGGAGGCGAGCTCAGAGAGGTTTTGAGAAAAAAGCTGAGCTCGCGGAGAATATAGGCACGATATCGGCTAGAGCAGGTGTCTTAGTTTTGGTATTCTAGAAATATTTCTGCATTTTAGTAATTTTCAAAATCAAAGATAAACATTAAGCAGGAAAATCTTGGCTATCTTTCAAAAAAAAAAACAAATCAGGTTGGTACTAGGTCTGAACCCTCCAGATTAAATGCTGAAGGGAATGTGGCTATATTTACAAATTTTAAGCACAACTGCTCCAGCTTTTCTATATGTTCATTCATGTGCATGGGCAAATGAAAGCAATTTTCTGAAAACAATGGAGTGAAAGTCTCTGAACAGCATTTCTAAAAGAAAAATTTACTTAAAGTGCATAAGGCAAATTAAAAACATTGTCAGTGAAGATAAATCAGGAAATGGGAAGCCTTGTTATAAACAATGCAGAAGTGAGCCATTAAACTGATAAAAATGGAAAGTAAAGCTGGAATTGCTAAAATCAGAGAGGTAGAGTGGGGTAGAAAACCCAATTATATTGCAAAGGTCCATAGATATACACCCGCCTGGGTTTTCTTATTAGCTATATCATTTTAAGTACATATTTAGACATTTACTTAGAAAACTAGTATATGATTTCCAAATTATAAGGGAAAGAAAACAAAAGTAAGCATAATTGATTAATATAGAAAAAGAAAAAAAATACACTAATATGATAAGCCAAAAGATAAGGAGTCAGATATGGCAGTTGTCACAGTAAAAGCAAGTTGTGTCATGTCCCCTCTTGCAGGACAGTGCTTTGGAATGAGACATAAGGCAGAAATTGGGCAGATACTGTTGACCAAAAATGTACCTAAAATAACAGACCAAGGCATCTGCTGAGGACCAGGAAAAGAAAGTAGGACTATCCATGTGAAGTAAAAAAGATGCAATAGAAAGAAAAAATTCTAAACAGAATAAAGAAGACTAAAACTAGATAAAAAGTGTCATGGTCGTGAAAGATGTTTGGAAATATGTTGTCTGATGAGTTCTGGTGGCAGAAATAGGACAGACGGCTTCAGGAGAATGCGAAAAACACGACGGCTTGGCGAAAACAAGACTCTTGCACAGGCTTGTGATGCACGTACCATTCTTGTGCTGACCAGTGACAGATAAGGTGGGGAGCAGGGTGGCAGGAATTTAGGGGGAGGACAACCTGCAGAAAGTTGCAAGTTGTCTGGGAAGGCACATATGTTGAGGTTCTGAGTTTGGGTCCAGCTTGGACCCTGCCCACGCTTTCTTTTCTGCCTCCTGGTTAAGAGTTGGCTAAAACAGCTGTTCCTCTACATGTGCAGTTCTGCATCCTTGGATTCAACCAACTGCTGATGCAAACTATTTAAGAACCACCTGGGAACTTTTTATCCCATGATTATTCCCTTAGTGATGACTAGTTACACATCACTGACATTGTATTAGATGCTACACATCATCTAGAGACTGTTGAATGTACGCAAGGGGATGTGCACAGATTCGGTGCCAATGCTAGGCCATTTTACGTAAGGGACTTGGGAATCCATGGCCTTAGGTGTGAGAGTGGGTGTGCTGGGGCTGGTCTCCAGGGGTATCCAGAGATAACTGTAAGTCTGGAATTCACAGCCTCTTGCAGACTAATCCTACCTTTCCAAGAATGGAAATTTTGTTCAGGTAACATTTGAGAATTCATATATGCTGCAATAGGATAAGAATGAAAAAATGGGACTCTCACTCTTCCTTGTCCCTCCCCTACTGTCCAGCCAATTCTGTCACTGTCTCTCTGATTACACTGGTGATTCTCCCATTACTTTAGTACTTTAGAGGCTGTGACAGCATATAAAAGAATTTCATTGAAAAAGAAGTTAAGAAAGCTCTCCGGCCCTCAGTAAAGGAAACCAGAGATTGATAGGTGTGCCACTCCTGAATGTGTATAAAACCTGTACAAACATAGCTTTTGTGCAAACTATTCATAATTGGTAGACTTACTACCTGGGAGGTGCCTTGAGAGTCAGGTTCCACCTTTTGGGTTGTGAGTTTTTAAAAACTCTCCAAGTAAATCTGATCTTTTGCAAGTTCACAGTGACACTGTCCTTTCTTCTCCCTGTTTTTGTTGCTCATTTGTTGGGTTATAAGTGGCCTCGACCATGTCACTCTCTCTCTGTCTCTCTGTGTCTCTCTGTGTCTCTGTCTCTGTCTCTCTGTGTGTCTCTATCTGTCTCTGTGTCTCTGTCTCTGTCTCTGTCTCTCTCTCTCTCTCTCTCTCTCTCTCTCTCTCTCTCTGTCTCAGCACATGATCTCACTATGCAGTTCAGGCCAGCCTTGACTCACAGTTAGCCCAGGCTGGCCCCACACTCACAGCAGGCTTCCTGCCTCAGCCTCCTGAGTACTAAGATTCTAGGTATGCACCTCTGTGCTCAGCTTTCTACCACCTCTTGCTGTCGTGTTGCTGAGAGGTTAGAACTAGACCAGAAAGGTAGAAACGTCAACAATCACATCCACCTCATCTTCTTTAGGATAAAACATATCCTGAGGCAAATTGAATGTTCATCATTGTAGGAATGATGATTTTTCTGTATTTTTAATGGAACACCATACTGTGTGCCTTGTCTTTATTTTTGAGAATTGAACTTTATGAATAGAGAAAAGTCCAAGCATAAATACACTTAAGTATTTCCATTGGGTTCTACATGTGTCAGCTCTATGGGTGAATTTTGCTTTGTTCTCTGTAATTTTTGATATTATCTAAATGTAGCAATATCAATATGTATTATTTGTATAGTCAGAAAAAGCTATTTCCCTTTTGAAGGTAAGAGAGAAACCTTACCTTGTCACTCTCTGAGTTCCCACTATAATTTTCTTTGCCAACATTTCCAATAGCAAGTGCAGAGAGTGGCTCTTATGCAACATGTTAACTATGATTTTTGAGTAAAAAGAAAAAAAAAATGACTGCAAGGTCATCTGAGGAAGGTCTGCTTATTCAAGGTTGAGCTGCTTTATTTTCTGACTCCCCTGCTGGAACTTCTTTATCATTCTGATGGGCCTTGTGAGCCCTCATGAGAAAAGACACACCATGTTGTACCTTTTCCCATCTCATCAGCTCTGGAGCCTTTATGCTCCTTGGGAAGCTTGCATTCTGTGAAAACATTTCCACATGCATTTACGTGTTCCTCAGCCATTCCCTGGATTCTATATATCGGAGTCTACCTAGTAACCCCGTCGCCCGCCCAGGTCTGCATGATGGCTGGGATGCGCACTCCATTGGCTGGCCGCCGTGTCCAGCGTCCCTCTCGTACTTTGTTCTGATGCTGCAGACCTTCTGCTGCCCCCGCACCCGCTTGTGCCAGGGCTGTCTTAGCGCCGCCTGCCTTAAATTTGGCTCTCTCAACACCTATGTGAGTACTTGTCATCCTCTTCCTGCCTTGTTTTACCAATACGAAGGTTTCATTTTCCAAGAAAAAAAAAAAAAAAGAAGCAGGAGCAGCAGCCCTGGTGAGTTTTGAGAGGAGGCGATGGGGCCTGGCCAGTCTCCCTCGCACAGCCCAGAGCCAGCAGCTGCCGACAGTGAAGAACTCTAAGAGGTTTTAGCCTTGCAGCCACCAGGTGTCTTTTTTATTCTTTCCTCATTTAATATGCAAACTTGCTGGCTTTTTCTCCTCCATACTCTGAATTTATGCTGCTGTTTCCTCTGTTCAAATCCAAGGATTTAGCATTTCTTTTCTTTTTCTTGATGTATTTAGTACAGGGTCTGTTATAGTTTGTCTCTAGGCGTCTCCCCAAAGCCGCATGCAGGCATGGGGCAGACTTGTAGAGTTTGTGGTTAAGTCATGATCCACGGGATTATGGGTGATCCAAGGCTGGGATTATGGGTCTGAGTACTGCTGGGATTATGGGTGTGAGTGCTACACCCAGCCTGAGGTAGATAGTCTGAATGTAACATAAGAGAGACAGAGAGGCAGACTTCCGCTCTATAGCCGCTGTTGCTGCTGCTCCCATGTGCTCTCTTGTTCTTTGCTGCTGCCGTGAAAGGCTGCCCTCTGCCATGTGCCGTTCTGCCTTGATCCAACTGAATATGGACTGAAATCTCCAGTAATTGTGACCTAAATAAACCACTCTTTCCTACACTTTGGGTGTCAGGTATTTGTCTCAGCAACTAGAGAAGAGTAACTGAGACAGGGTCTCACTGTACAGTTTGGACTCATAGTTGTCCTTCTGTTTTCAGAAGCCTCCCCAGTGCTGGGATTACAGACATGTGCCACCATGCCTGGATTTATCAGTGACTGGTGTGGCATGTGGTACCAGGGATCGAACCCTGGTCCCTGCACTTGCCTAAGCAGGCACTTAGTCTGCTGAGCTATCTTGCCAGCCTAGGTTTAGTATATCTTTCCCCTCAGTAATTAAGAGATGAGCTCCAGAATTCTCTTCTACTGTTGTGGTGTGTCAAAGCTCCAGAAGGACAGATAATAGATATACAAGACCCTTCTATTAGGTGAGAAATAACTCTCAGGGCCACTGAGCCAGCATGTCCTGACTATAAGTTATTTTCCAGGGCCCACCATGCTGTCTGCAGTATCCAGTGTGATGCTGGCAGTTCTCCAGTATTTACGGCCCATTACTCATGAAATAATAATTGAAGAAATTAGCCGATCTTGATCTTTTAGTGTTCAGGGGTTAGAAATATTGGATTTTCTTTTCCCTGTGCTATCATGAGAAATGGAGAGCCTGGGAAGCTTTGGCATAATGTAGAAGAGTAAATTCATTTTGTTAAAAAATAAAATGTGCAAAGATCAGTGGAGTGGTCCCCCACAGGTATTACAGATGCTAGAGTCTCTTACGTGATATGAGCACTGCAAGTTTTATGCTACTACAGGGTAATCATTCACATGTACTTTTAAAAAAATTTTAATTTCTATGTCTTGTAATGAAATAACAGCATAGTTTGCAAAGGTAAGTAGCCCATGGAAGAGCCCGGAGTCGCCGTCCTAATTTGCCAGGAGGCCTCACCTTTGATTCTTAATTTTTCCCTGGGGCTCGCCAAATCCCGCATTTCTCAACAGGACAGAGACCTTTCTATATTTGATTCATCAGTGTTAGGCACTGTTAGTTTAGGCTTGTTATGCTGGCAAGACCTGGACCTTGCTATGTTCCTCACTCTCCCTCCCCTCTGCACACCATCCTTAGCTTCCATGGTGCACAGCTCGTGACTCCAGTTAAATCAGTATTTGGGTTTATGTTACCACCCCTGTGCACATAAAGTGGCTTGTGGTGGAGATTACGTTCCAGACGCACCCATGATAAATGAAGTGAAGTAACCGCATTGCATTTATTTTAGTATTTATACATATTTTAAGGCTTCATAAACCTTCTTATACTTTTTATTTTTATCTTATTTATTTATTTTTTGCAGAACCAGGGATCAAACTCACTTGCCAGACAGGCATTCATGTCCCTGAGCTGTCTCCACTCTCATACTTTTTTAATGGACATAATATAGGGTCTACAGGGTCTCACGACACAGATTGGACTGGTAGTCATTCTCCTGTTTTCAGCCTCCTAAGTGTTGGGTGGCACATGCCATGATGCCCAGTCTCAGCTGTGTCACAGAGGCAGGGCCAACACAGCATGCCAGGATTCAACTGCTGAGCCATCTGGCCGGCCCTCCTTCCCACACTCTTATAAACCTTTCCCACGCCTTCAAAAACCCTTCTAATGTTCTTAACCATTTTCTAAATTCATAAGCCTATGTAATTTTAGCAACATACATATAGTGTGTGGCACTGCAAATCCCATGATATAATGAAAAAATCAACAATAAATAATTTAGATTAATGGTTTCTGAAAACCCACAAAACAATGAGTCTCAGAAAGTTGAACCACAGAATAGTGAGGGGCTGCTGTATTGGTCATGCTAGAGCCATGCAGGACAGTAGGATTGTGGCCTTGCTTTCTCTCTGAAGTTGGTGTTTGACTTGGTTCTTCACTGGCTTGACATATACTTCCCTTGCAGAAGTCTCTCAGAATCTTGCACAAGATCACCTCTAGCAGGTAATCACCCCATTTCCATTTTCTGCCCAGAAATCTCATTGACTTTTCTCAGTTAGGGGCTTTTGTTTGTTTTTTGGTGGGACATAGGTTTGAACTCATGACCTTGCACTTGCCAGGCAGGTACTTGTGCAACGGAGCTATCTCCCCAAACCCCTCAGTTAGGGGCTTTCTAGGTCTGTCTCACAGCTCTCATCTTGAACTTTCCTCAGCTGTCATCACTGGACTTCTCTGGCTTATGGCCCACATGACCTTCATGGCCGCATTAATTTCATCTAAAAACATCTGATCATGGTCAAGGTCAGGGTGTTGGGCTTGCCTTGACCTGTACTTCTCCAGGTGATCCCCCAAGCTTAGGCTTTTCTTTTAAACCCTTTCAGGGTATAACCTTTCAGAATTCTGTAGGACAAAGACAGGAGTGTAGACTGTTTCCAATGCTCCCTGCCTGTTCTAATCCCCTTTCCTAACTGTTACAAAAAGAGCTTTGCTTTTGAGTAACAAAACACCTGAGGCTAGGTGCCTTTACAGAAAAGAGGAAGATGGAGCAACTGCTTTGGAGTCTGAAAATTCAGTCCACATGTCAGTGCCTCTTGGGAAAGAATCTGCATCTGCATCATTATATTATGGGTGGCAGCAGAAATGTATGCACAGGGAGAGATCACATTGCAAGACTGCAAGCCACAGAAACCCAGAGCCGCACAGTCCTTTCTGAGGGCAGAACCTCCGGTAGACCTGATGACCTGAGGCTCTCCTTCTTAAAGCTCTCACAACTTCAGTACCACTGCATGGGAAACCAAGCCCCCACCCAGAGTGTGAACCTTTGGGGAGGCACTGAGACCATCCCTGAACCTCAGGCCATGCCTAGACCCCAGCATGTGTTGACCTTTGACAAGACAATGCCTTAGGGTTGTGTGACCTCACGCTTGCTGCTGACCCAGGACTTCCACTGTGAGTCTCGGTGACACCACCTGGTCAGGCAGCCCCATAGGATTTTCCTCTGGGAGTTCCATCCTCCTTGTGCCCTCTCGGTGGCAGACCCTGACCCTCAAGCCCTGGGCATCTCACACTCTTGGGGACTTTCCGTCCCATGCAGGGGTGTCCAAGCACCATCCAAAGAAGGTTGCACATGCTACTGACAGTTTTGCCTCCCTTTCTGAGCCCCCGAATTCCTGCATCCCCTTCTATGAAGTCAGCCTGAGTCCCAGAGCTGCCCGTGGTGGCCGGGGTCTTCAGATCTTGGGATGTGCAGATTGCCCCCCTTCTTCTCAGCTGTTGCTGCTGCTACTGTTCTGGGATCCACTTCTTTGATTTCTGCCAGATCAGTACTACCTGCCTGTCACTTTCAGAGATTTGAAAGTTCGGTCACAGTCCATTTTCATTTGTCCCTTCCATCAATCTTTGGTTTGTCCTGCTTATCTGTGCTTCCTCTGGGCCATTTTTCTTTTCTTTAGCATAGATTTGCTGGTGACAAATTCTGCTTTGATTGCCTAAAAATGATCTTTATTTCACCTTCCCTTTTTGAAGGGTATTTTCTTGGTTATAGAATTCTAGGTTGGCAGTTATTTTCTCTCAGGACTTATAAAGTGGCTTCCATCATTTCTGCTAGAAATTGACCATTAGTCTCTTTGTTACTTCTTTGAAAGGTGTATTTGTGTGTGTGTGTGTGTGTGTGTGTGTGTACAATTCCACTCCTTTGCTGTTTTTATGATATTCCTTTTTTCATTGCTATTTTATCTTTTTTTTCTGATTAAAATGAATGAAGAAAAGATATTCCCTTTTTTTTTTTAGCATTTTTCTCTTTTGTCTAGTGGGTCAGATTGGCGTTGCAGAGGTTTATGAATAACTTGTGATTTCACGTTGTATTTGTTTTAGAAAATTCTAAATAAAAGTACCTGGAGTGCTGTGTCAGGAAGGCTCTGAGGGACACACATTTTCTCAGTCCAAAGTAATGTGGTGCTAAATGAAGCTCATTCCTGCTCGCTCCACGTGAGCTGACCAAGTTCACATCACTGCCTTACAGCTATTTAAAGTAATGGGAGGTACAGCAACATAGGTGCTCCCAGTGTACATCGGGAGAACGGGGGATGTTTTGTAAGAGCCTAGGTTTTCAGTGGTGCTGCTGTTAACGTTTTCATAACATGCTGGGTTCTCTGACCATTGTGAGTTTGCGTAGTGCATAACACAGATTTAGAGTAGCTTCCACAATCACACATCTTTAAAGCATGTTTGTTGCAAATTCTGTGTAATAATTTCTCCCCAACACTCTTCGAAATTGCTTCTGCTCTCATGGTTGTTGATATGCCATGCATTATTCCATTTGGATTTTTTTTTTTGGCTGAGCAAAATGTAATAGCATTTGTGGAATGTAGCTCCACTGATGGTGCAATCAAATGTTCAAAATAGAATTGCAGAGTTTTGCAGAAAATGAAATTAAAGAAGCAGTGAATGCCTGTGTCCTCACTACTGTTTGTAACTCTCCTTTGCAGAGTAATTAGAGAAAATCAAATCTTGATTTGAGAAGATTTATATGGAAGATAGCCATGAATTATACTTACAAGATAATACATACCTATTTATCATCACCACATGAAAATTTTGTTTTTATTTTTTTTAAAAAAACCTCAGATTATTACATATTAGCTTGGAGACAAAACGGTCTCGCTTAAGTATGAAATTGCTTCTTTGATACAGCTTTTCAGTATTGATCTTTCATGGAATTGATTAAGTCTCTCCCTAGTGACTTCACCATGTACTTGACTGGTGACCTGGAGCAGGCTCCTTCACACCCTGGAGACTTGGTGTCTTTGTAAGAAAGGAAGTGCTGTGCCCCTCCCAGGTGATGCCGAGTGACATCAGCTTCGTGAAATTCCATGGCAGAGTTGTCCCTTGGGTTCTCCTAGGAAGCTAGCGAGGGCCTTCCCTTCATGCTTCACATTTCCCTGTGCTGTCATCATCTTAGGAAAGCTAGGTGATAAAGCTGCAAAAATGTTTGCAAGAAAGAGATGAAGAGATGGTTCTGTAGGAGAGTACCGAAGGCAGGGGTTACAGGTGGTGAAACCAGGCCATAATATAGTTTGGAAATTGTTCCTACCAATTGATTTGGATTAAAAGTCCAGACAAACCATCAGTGGTATAGGAGAGAGACATCATTTGAACAATAACCTGCTGTACCAGATATATTACTTTCAGATGAGTTTGACTGAGAACTCTGAACATAAACGATGGTGCTGTAAACTAATAGTCAGGTCAACAAAGAGCAGGACGAAGGAGATACTCCTACTGTCACAGGCACACACAAGTATGTACACTCAGTCTGTTGGCCTGTATGCTTATACCAAGTCTATTTACCTAATACTGCTATTTACATATCGTGTAGTCGATTAACTTACACTGCCTGTGTGGAGTCTATTCACCTTTCACCTCATGAGTAAATGAGTGAAGAGAAAAATCTCAAACAATGTGCTCTGTGGATATTCTGTAAGACAGTGTAAAGGCTCTGCAGCAAGAGTTTCAACAAATATAGCCCGGCATGCAGATGCGAATTCAGGAAGTCTGATTCTCCACAGCACACAAAGGAAATAAGGCTGCTTGGAACTGGAAGAGATGATTTGTTTGTTGTTTAACTTTAAACCTTGTGCATACTCAAGTAATAGAAGTTTTGGCAGTGGAGTCAGAAAAAGGCTACTAAAACAGCTAAGTAGATTCTAAAGTGGTAGACAAAATTAAGTTAGAAAAAATTAATACTTGTTCAGTGGGCCCCAGATATCTGAAACAAGCTGCAGAAGTTAAAAGGGTTTGCACAAATTAATTGGTCTCAGTTGAAGTGTTTCATGATAGAAAGGATACAGAATGGAATTATAGATGAAAACTGAGAATGGTGATACTAGCAGCCTATAGGACCCAAGACCAGTCAGGAGATGGGAAAAGGTTATGCTTCCCTGGATCCACACAGAGAGAAGGGATATTTAAAAAAAAAAAAATGTCCAAAGCTGCTAGAGGAAGAAGTGTTCATGCTGGAGTCAGAGGAAGTTTCAGATTGGGGTGGTCATGGGTCTTTGTCTCTCAGCCTGAGAAAACCCATGTTAGCTGCCAGTACAAGGAGAAAGCCTGTTAAACTTTTAGGAGATGCTCATGCATCTCTTAAGAGGGTCAGTAGTTACCCAGCCTCCTCTTGAAAACTGGAAAGTACTTAGTATTTTTCCTATTTCTGGCAATTCATGTGCCCCAAATAATAATAGAGTTGGTGAGACATAAAAGGCAAGTTTATTTGAGACAATACCCACTCATCACGGAAGATAAAAAAGGGATAAGACCCTATATTTTAAGAGACCTCTGCTAATGGACCTACAAAATGTTCTGACTAGTCTTTTTATAATGATAAATTTTAAAAGTTACTACATTCTAGATCCTTCTAATATCTCAAGAGCCATCCACAATATTAGATAGCAAATTAATGGTATGTAAAATTCTGTGGTCCCCAGACCCTATCTTTGTCATCTTTGTTAAAGTCATCACTGTCTACTTCATAAAAATCATTTTTTACTGTATTCATAATTATCTTGTTGATCTAATTATTTGTCCCTTGAAGATCTAATTGTTTGTTTGGCTTTGTCTCCTCCAGACTCAAAGCTATATATTTACCCAAGAAAAAAATTGCTGGTGTCTATTGAGGGCCTTTAGATAGAACCTCTGGAGAGTATCTCTGACTACCATCTTACAATCACAGCCATTTTCAGCCTGAAGAAGCCACAGTGGTCATCATCCATGATTCCCTCATGGCAGTTTGGGTTACTTCTTCAGAAAGGGGATTGTTGTAGGCAGCTGAACTAGATAGAAATACTATAGGCAGTTAGATAGGGCCAGCCAGACCCTCAAGGATGACATGGAAGACAAGATGTCTTCATTCCACAACTATAAACAGGCACTCCTCCAGGTATGGGCTAGATCTCAAGATAAGAGTAAACAAATACAGCTACATACTTCCCTAGGGATGGGCATCAGTTATCTTAAAAGAGACCAATTTAGTCACTAACCCAACCCCCAACAGGAAGAGACCCTATCCATAGTCATGCCCACTTATTACATAACTCACTTCCCCATTTGGTACTAGATTTAATCTATTTTTACCTGAGCAGTGGTGCTTGTAATCTCATTGACTGACTACAGTTTTGTCCCACCTCAAACGCACCTACGCAAGTTCCCATGTTTTCTCTACAATCTTAGACCCACCTTACCACATGATTTTCTTCTATAAAAGTCCCTGGGAGAAGCCGGGAGTGGTGGCTCACGCCTGTAATCCCAGCACTCGGGAGGCTGAGGTAGGAGGATTGGTGCGAGTTCGAGACCAGCCTGGGCTACAAAAGTGAGCGCAGGACCAGCCTCAACTGCATAGCAAGACCCTGTCTCAAAAAGACCAAAAAAAAAAAAAAAAAAAAAAAGTCCCTGGGAGAGACAGCTTCCTGGGGGTATCCACTTGAGAACCCCTCTGTCCCTCTCTTGAACAGGAGCTTTCTTTCCCTCAATAAATATGATCTGCTCATTAAAAAAATTGAAAACCAAGGAAGGACATGAAATCAGAAAATAACATGAAAAAGAAAAGACCCTGATATTTCAGTGACCTCAGTAAATATAAATGCAGCAAACTTACTTGTTAAAAGTCATGGTTTGTCAGATCAAACTGAAAAGGAACATACCCAGTTGTACGCTTTCAAGAGATATGCCTTAAGCTTAGAAAGGTTCCCAGTGAAAGGGTCTAAAAGATAACGTAGACTGACATTAGCCAAAAAATGTTGGCAGAGCTACTTTATTATCAGACAAAATAAACTCTAAGTCAAAAGTCTTTGCCAAGGGCCAGCCAAAGAGCTCAGTGAATTAAAGTACTTGCAAGCAGGTTCAGGGGCCCAGGTTTAATCCCTGGGCTTGCTGTGCTGGCCCTGCCCCAGGGCACGCTGAGACAGTAATCAAGACTGTGCACGGTGGTGCAAGCCTGTAATCTAGCTCTTGTGAGGCTGGAAACAGCTGGATCACTGTGAGTCTGATCTAGTAATGAGAGCCTGAACACCTTGTCACTGTAGACCCTTCCCTAAAACACACACACACACACACACACACACACACACACACACACCTTTGCCAAAGAGAGGCTCATTTTATACACCAAACTGACTATGTAATTGCAAAATACATGAAGAAAAACTTGAAAATCTACTATCAAAAGGAGAGATTTCAGGGCCCGCAAGATAGCTCAATGGACTAAGTGACTGCTTTGGCAAGCACAGGGACCAGGGTTCAATCCCCAGTCCCCCAAGCCATGCTGGCCCTGCCCCTGGGGTGCACTAAGCCATTGCACAGTCTTGATTGCTGTATATGGAATAGAAAATTTAAAAATAATTTAACATTGTGAAGAAAATGATTAATAAAGTTGATGTAACTGACACACAGAGTGATAAATCTGAAAGTTTAATTTGAAATAAAAAAATTATTGCAGCAAAAAAAAAACCTATTGCTGTTAATTGCCTTTAAAATATTCCTTCTCACTGTGAACATGTCATAATTCCTTTTTTGTTTTTAAGAGTTTGGTACAGGGTCTCACTGCAGCTTGGACTCACAGTGATTCTCTTATGTTCAGCCTCCCCAGTGCTGGGATTACAGGCGAGTGCCACCACACCCGGACTTCGTTGCTGGCTCAGTACACTCAGGGCCAGGGCCAGTGCTGCATGTGGTGCTGGGGGTGGAACCCCAGTCCTTGTGCTTACCTAAGTGGGGGCTTAGTCTGCTGAGCTATCTCACCAGCCCTCATGTCATCATCCTGACCATTTTCTGAAGCATTTCTGGAAGTCTTCTTTCATCAGTGTTTTTTTGTGATTGCCTCAGTCTCCTGAATTGATTCAAAATGTTTGTTGAAGTTTTGGTCAAATAGCAATGTGATGATATGTGCTCTTTGTCCACCTTGTTCACTAAATCTGGAACCCTGTGACCTCTAGCTCTTTGTGCAGTCAAAATGATCACAGAAAGAAACATTTTGAGGATGTTTGGGAAGATAGTGGTGTAGTGAGCAGTGGAAAGGCAGCCTCTCTGAGATGTGGAGTTCCAGATGCTGTAGTATAGCTATGTGGGGAAACCAAGAGGGAGGAAGGTGAGTTGTTTCTTCAGCAGGAAGAGTTGAAGGGAGAATTGGAGCCCACTGGGGGGGGGGCACTGAGAGGGACCTCAACACAGAAGAAGGAGGTGGCAAATAGAACTTTCTCCCTGAACCGTGGATTGCAGCATGGGAGAGGCAGCTCAAACCTAAAGAGGCATGGCGAATATGGGTGACTCCAGAGGTCTTCACAGAGAAAGGGACCTGAGGAGCAGAGCAGTGGAGGCTGCAGGCTGTGCTGGCTGTTGACTGATTCTAGTTCATGTGTCCACAGGAGAGAGTTATTGGCCAGTTGCCACTTTAGAAGGGGACCAAATGAACCCAGGACTGTGAGTTGGCTCTGTTCTGGGATACCCAGTGTCATGATGAGACATAGCCATGTGAGATGCCCACAGTCAGGGAGCTGAGTTCAGGCAAGCATGAGGAGCCCCTAGAATGACATGGGCTGAAGAGCTCAGGTCCTGGCCCCACAACCAGAAGCCAGGATTAGCTTCAACTTTGGTACAGTTGAATGAGCAGGTTTTCTGGAATAAACACTCCTCTGTAATTCTAATGTTGTTTTATGGTATCAAATAACACATTTCTGGGCTGTGTGCCCACTTTTGCTGCCAGTGACAGCAGAGGCATACTCTGAAGTGGGTTTCCTTTCTTTACTTTTCATTCATTCATTCATTCATTCATTCATTCATTCATTCATTCTTTTTTCCCCCTTTCTTTCACTGTTACCATTATTGGATTTTTAAAACAGGGTCTTCATGTGTAGTTCAGGCTGGTCTTGAATTCATTAGGTAATCTAAGCTGGCCTTGACCTCTTGACCTTCCTCTGCCCTCAGCCTTCTCAGTGCTAGGATTATAGTTGTGCACCATCACACCCAGCTGCTATTTTTTTTGTTTGTCATTCATATTAGTGTTAACATTGTTTTTAGTATTTTTGCTTTGTTCTCTTCTGATTTATGTTTATTCCTCCTTTCTAGTTCTGGTTTATGTTTCCTGTTCTCTTTACCAGCCTCCCAAAGCTTGTGTAATCTTCCTTTGTCTTTTATCCTTGCTTCTAATCTTTTTTTATCTTCTTCTGTTTTCCTTCTAACCCTTTTAATTTTCTTTCTGAGGATAAAATTGCTCAACTGATGAAACATTTTCTGTATATAACTTCCTGATTTGTTTTAGGATTGGTGGCACATTAATCATTATCACAGTTTGTCATTTTCTAGACTGTGCTTGATGCTGTTGTTATTACTGACTGTATTATTTAGGCCAAGGTAACAGTTGTTCTATTCAGTTATTCCTCTTTGTATGCCAAGACCAAGACTGCCCAGTATCATGAACCTTACTACAGTTCAGTACCAAAGAATCACGGGCTAAGCCAAATAGGCAGCAACTTCTCATCCAAAATAAATTGAAGTGGGAAGATCTAGCAACCGATTTAAATGCCAAACACTAGCACACCTAAAAGATACTTCTGAAAAGTAGTCATTTCCTAAGGGTCTCTTGATACTAGCAATGAAGATACCTAACATGAGCAATTTATAAATATTAATGCAGAGATTAACTGAAATGACAGAACATTGGAAGATGCAGAAACAAGATGCAATCCAAGACTTTCAGCTTGCCTAAGGCAAACGTAGAGGACAGTGAGGTGGAGTAGTTCAGAAATCACCCACCTAGACTCTATAAAAAAGCCAGTGGAAGTAATAAAGCAGATGAATGAGGTGCCATAGAAAAAGGAAACAAGAAATAATTTCTCAGATAACTAAAGAGATGATGACTGTAATAAAGTACATTGTGAATCTAGAGTAGGCATGGATTCAAAATAGAAGAGGTGAAAAAAATGGTGGAAGCCATGAAATCCCAACATAAGAAAGAAATGGAATCCTTGAAACAGATTTAGACATATCCATGAGATTAAAAATTACATTGAATGCATGTGCAGTCAAATCAACAAATATGAGGTCAAAATGTCAGGTGTATAAAAAAGGTTTGTGGCTAGCAGTAATGAAAAGAAAGATATCTTAAAAATATCAAGGAACATGAAAAATCAATCTAAGAGCTGCTAGATGATGCAAAGAAGAATGACATAAGATTAAGCGTTGTCTGTGAAAAACCAGGAGATGGAACAAATGGCATTAAAAAACACGTTCACATAAATAATGGCAGAACACTTCCCAAGCACGGAGAAAGAACTGACCTACAAATAAGTGAGCATATAGAACTCCACTTAGCCATGATCAAAAATAAATCAAAGAATTTCAGACTAGGAGTTCCACAAACTCAACACAAGAAAGCAATATTAAAAGCTATTAGAGAAAAGAACCAAATCATCTACAAAGGAAAGCCCATCAGGTTCACTGCAAACTTCTCAACACATAAACTCTCAAGTCAAAAAGGGCTTGGAGTGAAGTATTTTAAGCCCTAAAGAAAACAACCTCTATTGCATATGAATGTTCTCTGCAAAACTATCTTTCAAAATTGATGGAAAATATAGTATTTCCATTACAAACAACACCTGAACAAACTCATGACCACCAAATCAGTACTCCAGAATATTGTGAAAGATATTCTAGAAGGAGATAATGAGGACTACAACTCCATGATCCCTAATGGGATGAATATATAGGGCAAGGCAAAAAATCATAACATTAAAAGGATAAGTCAAGATTATAACATATAAGTTGTAATCATCAACACAAATGGTCTTAATTCACAGATCAAAAGAAATGAACTGGCAGAATGGATCAAGAAAGAAGATCCAACAATATGCTGTACACGAGAAACACAGTTAAAAGAGAAATTCATAGACTGAAAGTCAAAGGATGGAAAATAAGACTCCTGATGGCCAGAACCCACGAAAAAAGCTTGGGAAGGTTTTGTATTTGTAGACAAATTGGATATCTAGCTAACACTGATTAAGTATGACAGCATACTTGTAAAGGCAACAACCCAAGAGGAAGAGATAACCATTATAAATATGTGTGCGCCAAATACCAGCATACCTAACTATATAAAAATACTAACATACATCAAAAAGCAAATGCTAATACAATTATAATGGGAGACTTCAATACCTTATTGTCAAAAATAGATGGATCAACTAGAAAAAAATTAAGAAGGAATATCAGAACTGAACCTAATCTATGACCAAATGGACTTAGAAAATTGAAATCTATAGTATTCTATCACATACTATCAGACACATTCTTCTCAGTGGCACATGAGACATTGTACAAAATAGATCACATACTAGGTCTTAGACTATGCTTCAGTAAGTGCAAAGGAATTAAATGTATCCTTTATGTATTACCAGATCACAGTGCAATGCAACGGAATATCAATGGCAAAACATACCATAAAAACTGAATAAACACATAGGATTTAAATAACACCCTCCTTGGCTGGCAAGATGGCTCAGCAGTCTAAAGTGCCTGCTTAGGCAAGCTTAGGCAAGCTTAGGCAACCACGGGGACCATGGTTCAATCCCTGGCATCACATGCTGCACCACCCCTACCCGCAAGGCAGGCTGAGCCAGCCATAAAAAAACAATTAATTAAAAAATAAATAAATAGCACCCTCCTGAACAACCAATGGGTCACAGATAAAATTTAAAATGTTGACTGTTTCTAAGTGAAAGTATATATTTATTGCAGTTCAGGGGATTGAATTCAGGACCTTGTGCTTGCCAGGCAGACACATATTCTACTGAACTATCTTCTTGGCCCCTCTAAATGAAATTATAATGACAGTTCAATATACTGGAACTTACACAATGGAAGTAGTCCTATGAGGCAAATTTTTAGTGGCAAATACCCACTTCAGAAAAATCACCTAGAAAATGAAGAGCAAGCTAAATCCAAAGCATGTACAACGGAGGAAATTATTTTTTAAAAATCGGCAGAGACTGGTTCCGTTGAGAGTAAAAGCACAATGCCAAGAATCTATAAATCAGTTGAAAGATTAAATACAATGAACAAACCCTTAGAGAATCTTATCAGAGTAAGACTCAAACCTGTGAAATTAGGAATGAAAAGGGGGAGATCACACAGATACTGTAGATCCTGCAGAAATTCAGAAGATCATCATACCTACTTTGTGAACCTGTACTCTAATAAGATGGAAAACATAGGCTAAATAGACAGATTCTTGGATACATATGAATTATCAAATCTGAATCAAAAAGGTTTAAAAATTCTAAAAAAACATTCTAAATAACTCAATACCAGTCAGTGAAACTGAAGATGAAACTAAAAACCTAGCAATGAAGAAGATCTAGGTCCTGACAAATTCACTGCTGAATTCTACATGAAATTTAGGGAAGATCTGAATGTCACCTTTCCTTAAAATGTTTAATGAAATACAAAGGGAAGCAATACTCCCAAACTCATTCTTAGAAGCTAGCATTACCATGATTTAAAAAAGAGTGGATAAGGATCTAACCTGAAAGAGACCCAAAGGCCAGTCTCCCTAATGAACATAGATGCTAACATTCTCCACAAGATACTAGAAAACAGAACACAGCAAATCATGAAGAAAGTTATATACTACAACCATGTAGGATTCATTCCGGGAATGCAGGGATGGTTTAATATATGCAAATAAACAAATGAAATTCACCATATTAATAGAACCAAGGCCATCAATCATGTGGTCATCTCAATAGATAAAAAGAATTGAATAAATTCACCCATATATGTTTCTAAAACCCTACAAAATTGGAACATATTGTCCTTATCTCAATTTGATAAATACCATTTATGCAAAACCAACAGTTAATATCATACAAATGGTCAAAAATTGAATCATTCAAATCTAAAATCAGGAAGAAGACAAGGATTTCCACTATCATTACTCTTATTTAACAGTTTTGGAAATATTAGAGCAATCAGGCAACAGAAAGAAATAAAAAGAGGGATACAAAAGAAGTTAAATTATCATTGTTTGTATATAATATGATATTCCACAGAAGAGCCCCAAAACTCTAGCAAAAGACTTTCAGATCTATCAACAAAGTTTAATAGTGTAGCTGGATTTGAAGTCAACACTCAAAAATTAATAGTATTTTTGTACACAAATAACAAACTCAGGGAAAGAAATCAGGGAAATGACACCTTTCTTTCTCATGGCATCAAGAAAAATGAAATACTTAAGGGTCTATCTAACAAAGGAAGTAGGAAACCTTCATACTGAAATCTACAGGAATCTTAAAAAGGATATTGAAAAAGATTGGAAAATAGAAAGGTATCCCTTGTTCCTAGGTAAAAAGAACCAACACAGTAAAAATGGCCACACTTCTAAAATTGTTATACAGATTGAATGCAATTGTGATCAAAATACCAATAGCATACTTCACAGAATTATAGAAACCAATACTGAAATTCATTTAAACCAGAAGTGGCCTAGAATAACAAAAGCTGTTCTGGGCAACAAAGGTAAGGTGGTGTGTGTGTGTGTGTGTGATAATCTTTAATTTGACATTATCCAACAAAGCTACATTTATAAAAACAAAAACAAAAACAAAAGCACAGCATAGTACCGGCAAGAAAAGAGGCTTGATCATCAATAGGAGAGATTATACAACATAGAAATTACTCCAAACACATTAAGCCACCTCACCTTTAACAATAGGGATAAATAGCTTCACTGGAGCAAATATAGCTTCTTAATTATATGGTGCTATAAAAAAGTGGCTTTTCACATGCCAAATATTAGACCTGGTACCTATCTTTCACCATACAGTAAACTAAAGTCATAATGGATCAAAGATATAAATATTAAGAGAGAGTCACTAAGTATCGAAAGATAGAATCAGTAGAACTCTTACAAGATACAGGGGTTGGCAAAGACTTTATGAACAAGTCCCTGACTGCACAGGAAATATTACAAAGAATCAACAAATGAGATCTCACAAAAAAAAGCCTCTTCACAGCGAAAGAAACCTCAAACAAAATGAAGAGACAACCCGCAGAGTGGGGAAAAACTTTCATTCGCTGCTCCTCAAAGGAGCACTATCTAGAATATATAAAGAAGTAAAAGAAAAAAATCTGGCCACAAGATTTAAATATCCAATTCAAAGTTGGCATGTGACATGAACACACACACACACACACACACACACACACACACACACACGCACATCTCAGTTGAAGGAGTACAAACAGCAAATACATTTATAAAAATTGTTCACCACCTCTAGCTCATGTGAGAGGTGCAAACTGAAACAATAGTGTGATTCCACCTTACTCCAAAACAACAGAAACAAAACAAAACAGATCTAGAGGGACAACTCACTGGCATAAGCACCTGCCTGGCATGTGCAAGGTCCAAAGTTCAATCCCTGGTACCGCAAAAACAAGCAAAAGCAAAAACAAAACAACAACAAAAAATATACCAAGAAAATGAATGGAGATGTAGTTCAGCGCAAAGGCCCTAGGTTCAATCTCTGTGTCACTATATAAGTAAATGGTAATAAAAAACTTATAAAAATAAGCCTTTGAAAAAATCTAACTCAATAGACATGCATATTAAGAGTGAATAAAAGCTTTAAAAAGTAAATGAAAAGATGGTATCATAAACGTGAAAAGATCAGAGTTGGTAAGCAGCTACACATTTGACAATTCAAGCATAGCAAGTAAGTTTTAAGAAATGTGCAATAAAACATGTAAAGTATAAACTTAATAGAACATTATGGAAACATTGGAAATATTTAAAATCAGAACTAAAACATTCAAAATGAAACTACTTGAATTAATGAGTTTACCAAAATGATTAGTGAGATCAATTTACTAAAATCAGTTGTATTCTTAATTTTCAACATGGAACAGAACATGTAATTGTTTATCATTACCAGGGTTAATTCTAGGCACATTCTTCTACACAGGTGTAGCCAAACTTTCTGTTATTTTGTAATTCTGAGACAGACTCTTTCAAGATTGCCCAGGCTGGTCTCAAACTTGGAATCCTGCCTCAGCCTCCATAGTAGGATTGATTAGAGGACCTGTATCACCTTGTCCAGTCAAAAATGTAAATCCTTAAAATGTATCCTTTACAGTAGTGCAGAAATAAACATAGAAACACATGTAAGCAAAAATATGCAAGTCATATGTGCAAAAACTTTTAAAGTTTATTGAAATGCATTAACTAAGCCTAACCAAGTGGGGACATCTTCATGGAGCTGGGTAGCCATGATGGTTTCCACATGATTATTTTTTTTGAAATTGCATTCGATTTGCCACATTAAACATTACAATGGAACTTTTTGAGGGGAGAGTGGGATTTAACAACCTAATTTTTAAGTATACGAAAGGAACTCTAGGCCAGAAAGGGTGGAGAGGCTTCTAGGGAAGATGGGCATTTCTGCTGCCTCACAGCAAGGCTCATGGGAAGGGACAGAAATTAGCTGCAGGTGCCTGGGCAGCGCAATCTATCAGCAAACCGAGGGCAGAATCCCGAAGTACGGGCAGCCTTTGCCAAATGGTGGAGGTGGCACAGCCCCCATGCGGGAATGGGATAGGGATCCCACCAGAAAGAGTGCTGGAAGTATGGGCTGTCCCTAAATGACACTATGGGGGGGGGAGCGGTTAAGGACTCAACTGTGATAGCCACATTAGAGATTAAATATGATATTAAGGTATTTTAACAACAGTGATTTTTAGATGTGCTGATGGTTTGTGGCTAAGAAGAAAAATATCCTTATTTTGAAAATATTCACATCAAAAACCTAATGGATCTGCTCTCATGTTTGTAATTTATCTCCAAAAAGCAAAAGAAGGGCCAGGGACATAGCTCAGTGGCATAATGTCTGCCCAGTAATTGCAAGATCCTGAGTTCAGTTCCCAGTACTGGAAAAGAGAGAGAGAGAGAGAGAGAGAGAGAGA
>PVJA010006678.1:0-72098 GCA_004027025.1 Myocastor coypus | reverse complement strand
TTTTTTTTTTTTTTTTTTCTTATTTCAGAACCTTTGTTTATTCACTCATTTTTATGGCTGGCTCAGGCCACCCCGAGGGCAGGGCTGGCGCAGCATGTGGTGCCGGGGCTAGAACCGCGGTCCCTGAAGCTGCCCAAGCTTTCCCAAGCAGGCGCTTTAGACCACTGAGCCATCCTGCCGGGCCCCAAGAAGTCTTTTGAATGGTGGCTGATTTTGTTCTTTTCTCAATCTAGAAACATGGTACTATAACAGTGAAAGAGAAAGTGAGATAGTTTTGGTGTATCATGTTGGATTTGGATTTTAGAATTGGTCATTTCTTCTAATGGGGAAATTACCAAGATAGTGCTAGCCAGTTGGTTCATTGTGCGTCTACTTCCATCCTTGTGAGAAAGGGACACCCTTAGCAGCTACATGCAACAGTACCCCAACTCCCTTCTGTTCTGCTTTTTGGACATGTCTAAAACATGCCCTGCCAGAAAGCTGAAATCTAAGGCTTAAAATAGGAGTGTACTGTTATTGGACTTCAGCGAGTTACATTGACATTACTAGCACAGCCCAACCCCTTTTATCAAGCATAAAGAGAACTGGAAGTCACAAGTGGAAACTTTTTTGTTGTTAGTAACCAGATTGCATATTTGAATTTGGTGAATGTTTGCAAGGCACCCTTGGTTTGCACAGGGCAATAGAAAGGAGGTAAAACAAAACAAAACTACATGTTCTGGGGTTTAGGCTAGGTGCCCAAAGTGAAATCCAGATGTTACCACTGATGCTGTCCAGAGGTCCTCCTCCCTTCCCTGCCTGGGCACTAGCTAGTCCAGTGTGGCACGAATAGCCTTTGAAGAGCAGTTTCACCTCACTGTTGCAGATGTCCTATAGTAGTGCAGCAGCTGTCTTGAGAACTCCCGTTTCCCACCAGCTTCTAGAATTAGGTTTGAGTGATGCTGTCAGCAGACCAAATGGTCTGCAGTCTTATCCCTTGGCCCCATGTGAAATATAACTGGTTGGAAAGTGAAGGGTTGCTTCCATTTCCTTAGTGGCAGGAACTGAATGTATCATGAGCAGTTTCCTACAAAATAGGTCAAGACTATCCCTTGGTCTGAAAGATAGCTTGAAACCATTATCACATTCCTCCTGGACTCTTTACTCGATCCTACTTCCTATAGTTCAGTTGGTTCCTATGCTGCCCTTTTTCTTTCTAATAAAAACGAAAAGACATAGCAGACAAGCCCATTAGTTTTTCGTTGAGGTGCTCGCTTGTAATACACTGGTGAAAAAAATAAGCCTGGTTCAAGGCAAACTTAGACCTCAGTCTGAGAGACATGTCATGAGGGAGTACTGTAGATACAATATCAATCAGGAATAGATGAGGAAAATAGCAAAAAAAGGGAGATCTACACAAGATGGTCAGTTTTTCTGTGAGGGTGACACTGGCCTTTGCCCAGAAGAAAAAGGAGCTGTCTGAAGTCCTATGGGCACAGTAGGGTAAGGCAAAGAGACAGGACCTGATCAGACAACTTTGTAGGTCGCAGCATAAGGCTGCAATTTTAACCTTGGATGTGCACTTTTTAAAGGATTGCTGTGGCTGTTTGGCCAGTAGACTTAAAGAAAAGCAAGCATGGTGCAAGTAGGAAGCCCCGTTAGGAAGACAGAACCCTGGTTCCTGCGTCTGCCTACTCAGGAGAGTCAACTTTAAATTTACAGTTTGTGGAGGCCAGGGAGATAGCTTAGCAGAGGTCCTGAGTTCAATCCCCAGTACCACAAAAATAAATTAATTTACAGTTTGGCAGTTCTTTCTGTTTTGGGTTAAGGCAAGAAATGGATGGGTGGAGTTGAAGGAGGAAAGTTTCTGGTCTCGGTTGCCTTCAGGTTTCTAAGTGAAGGACCAGAAGCTGAGGGTTGGGTCCATAGCCTTAACTTGACATACAGTTAATGGGGAGGAGGCTTCAAGGTCAGTCCTTGAACTTTCCTTCCACACTTTGGATAGGATACAGAGAAAAGCAGTTCTCCCATGGAACCTAGGAATTCCTTTGCTGGTAGTATGAACATTTATTTGCTGGTGGTCCTGCGTTTGCTATTTCTCTGCATAGGAAAAAGCATGCCTGGGCCATGCTGGAGTTCTTATCGTGGCAAGGCATAGGAGAAGGTAGGATAGGAGGCTGCCTCCCCGCACTGTCAGATCTGATTGGGCCCCAGCTGTTTGCCAGACCTAGCACTCCCCACTATTCATCTATTTTATTTTTTCCTTTTTTTGAGACAGGGTCTCACTATGCTGTTCACATTGGCCTTGAGCTCACTTTTTTTTATTTGTTTTCATGGCTGGCTCAGCCTGCCCCGAGGGCAGGGCTGGCGCAGCATGTGGTGCCGGGGATTGAACCACGGTCCCTGCAGCCGCCCAAGCTCTCCTAAGCAGGCTCTTTAGACCACTGAGCCATCCCACTGGGCCCCTTGAGCTCACTTGTAGCCCAGGCTGGACTTGAACTCACAGTGATCCTCCTGCCTCAGCCTCCCAAGTGCTGGGATTATAGGTGTGTGCCACCATGCCCAGCCCCACTGCTTATTTTGCTTGGGATTTTTGCTTTTTGGGACAGGGTCTCACTGCATAGCTCAGGCTGGCTTTGAAGGTGCTGCCTCTTCCTCTGCTGGGATGACAGATTTGCACTACCATAGCCAGCTGGTTGTTGTTAAATCTTTACTTGTGTGATCTGTATCACTATTCCCAACCACCTTGCCCCTACACCTTTTCAGAGAGAGCCATTTGCTCCTGACTACACAGCTAACTGTCTTCAGCTCAACAGCAGCAGCTCGAGCCAGGCTCTTTTTTTTTTTTAAGAATTTTTTATTTTTATTTTTTCTTGTTTCACAACTTTTGTTTGTTTATTTATTTATTTTTTTGTCTTTTTGAGACAGGGTCTCGCTATGCAGTTCAGGCTGGCCTTGAGCTCACTTGTGTAGCCCAAGCTGGTCTCGAACTCGCACTGATCCTCCTGTCTCAGCCTCCCGAGTGCTAGGATTACAGGCATGCGCCACCACACCTGGCTTAAGCAGGCGCTTTAGACCACTGAGCCATCCTGCTGGGCCCCAAGCCAGGCTCTTTGCAAGAAAGTCCATCTGGATAAGTGCCAGGTGGCCCTGTGCTATTTCAGGGCTACCAGGACAAGAACATGCTGCCTTCTAGAGAAGCGATGGCAGCATGTGGATGTGTGGCTCTAGATGGACCTCTGGAGAACTACCTGCGACCGTTTCTGCTATTTCTATTGAGTTGCCGAGCACAGTAGAACACGGGGAGTGTGAGGAAAGGGTGTCCCTGCTGTGTCCCACAGAAGCCAGAGTTGGAAATTAAGTGTTGTTTTTTTGCCCAGCCTGAATGCCAGTCTGAGGAGGAGGGTGAATTTCATCCTGCTAGCAAGTAGGGCAGGCTAGGTAGGTGGGCAGTGCTGTACAAGGCTGTGTTTCAGGAGGCTGAGTCAGAAACAGTGAGGGGTGGGCCAGGGAGATAGCTCAGAGGCATTAAGTGCCTGCCTGGCAAGTGCAAGGTCCTGAGTTCAATCTCTGGTACCAAATTAAAAAAAAAAAAAAACAGGGATAAACTGTCAGCACCCCCAGAAGAGGGAGATGAGATGCCACATCTGGCAGTGTGGCTGCAGGTGTGAGACTATACAGCCCTCTTTCTGAGCCTTTGAAGGAGGGGAGGGCAGCAGCTCACAGAGGATTGGAATCTTTGTGCTTCCGTAACAGTGTCAGGATGTCATGGGACTCGTTCAACCTGATGGCCAGGTCAGCATAGGTTTAAACTGATGTTCACTTACTGGCTGGCTGACTTGGGGCAAATGGTCTGCCTACCTCCTCCAGACCCCAGATGCAGAGTGGTGCTCACCTTATTAGCCCCACTGCAGTTGTAGTGGGCACACAGCAAATCCAAGAATGGTGTCTCAGTGTGTTGTATTCATTTTTTTTTTTTTTTTCTTTTCCCAGATCCTCATAAGCTAAGTATATGTTTTCATTTGGCTTCTTCCTAACAGTTGCTCTTTCTCCTAAAAGAGTTCTAAGCTTCTTAAAAAGTGTCCTTAGTTCCCCTGGGTGTATGGGCTTTGTTACAGCCAGAACTCCAGATGGTATACCTTTGCCCAGACTGCTCTATGGGCACCACCTCATTGGTATCTTTCCTTGTATAACCACAAATTGTCCTGTCCCCTATGGAAGAGTGACCTCTTCTAGCTAGAAGGGAGACTTAGACATTGTTCCCCTGGTAGAGGGTCCTTAGGGTAATCCCAGTATCCCAGCCTTTCCCCCAAGCCCTTTCTTGGCTAATCGCAGCAGCCACAGCTGAACTATCTCTATGGGGACCAATGAGGCAACTGGCAGTTTTGATTTCGTTCTCATTCTTAATAAGTAGAGGAAGGAAATTCGTTAGGGTATCCCTATAGCTAACTGCCAATTACAAGGACTGTTTTGAGGGACAAAAAATTCCCTTCAGTTGGTCCTGAATTCTGTCTAGAATCTGTTTATTAGCTAAGGTGCTAAGGGAAGCCACCAAGCTCAGCGCCCAGGATCTGACTTCCCAGAGAGACCAGGTTTCAAGGAGTGGGATTCTCAGACCCAGACAGATGAGTCAGTGTGCAGCCCTGCCTGCTGCTAATCACCACAGAGACCTCCACCTCTAGAATTTCAGTCTTTCCCAGTGATGATTCTTTTCATACTCAGCTAGTGTTTTTAGCAGCATACTCCAGAGAATCAGAAAGCTTAAAATAATACTGAGTTAGCAGTGTGACGACATGATCAGTGCTATAATGAGACCAAGTCTTTATGCCTAAGAGCTTCTGCAGTTGACATAGAGTCATTTACTGCCCAGACTGAATTTTCTAGCATACTTAAGATAAAGTGACATGCGTTTATGGCAGCATACCATTTTGGCTTTAAACTCTGCTCACACCCTCTGTCTCTGCAAGTTACATCCTACCATACTTTGGGCTGGCCAGCTGTGTGTTCTCAGTGTAGAAAGTGAGCTGCAGACTAGGCATCGGTTGATGGAACACAGAGCTCATAACCTGTGCACGGTGTTCTTCTCCTCCCAGGATCCCCTCACAGGAGAATCCCAGGTTCTACCTGAAACCTTTAGAAAAAGGACCTTCACCATTAGGGTGGCTGTGGTGTTAGGAGCTGATGTTTGCTTCCTTGTTGAGTTTTTGCTTAGATACATGAGGAAGCTACGGAGGTCCTCTTGGTGCCAGTATTTTTCTGAATTTTACTTTAGTAGGAGGCCACCTGGGAGCCCACACCTAAGGTTGTATTTACGCAGATATAGTCTGGGAACTGTGCCTTTCGGGTCTATGGGGCTGGTTCTTGACACACATGAAAGTCCACAGGATGTAGAAGATGGGGCTAGGGTTTCTTAGACAAAGGGAGACTCTTAGCTGTGCAAGAGTCACTACCCAGTCCTTATAAAGGCCACCACTGTTGCAGTGGCACCCAGACAGAATCCAAATCTCCCTGAGCTTCTTGCTTGCACAGTAGAGGTACTAAGTATCTTTCCCATTTTACAGCTAGTTAGTCCTAGGAGGACACCATACTTTTTTTTTTTTTTTTTGGTCTTTTTGAGACAGGGTCTCGCTATGCAGTTCAGGCTGGCCTTGGGCTCACTTTTGTGGCCCAGGCTGGTCTCCAACTCACACCGATCCTCCTGCCTCAGCCTCCCGAGTGCTGGGATTACAGGCATGTGCCATCACGCCCGGCTTGACACCATACATTTTTAAGTCTTGGGGAATCCAGAATTTTACATCAAACTTGAGTCTCATCTTATCAGCTGTGGTCATAAAGCTGTCTTGCTTTGGACTTCTGGTCAGGGGTCAGAGACCATAAGGCTTAAGCCTCTTCTTTATCTGTGAAGCTGGAGACAGCATTCTTCCTCTACTATCTGCCCTTCTTCTTTAACCTTGACTGCAGGACACTGAGATGCTGTGCTGTGGGCTGCTCCCTGTAGTTATCCCTGGTTCTATCCAGCTTTCAACACCAGTTGCTAGTTGACCATTGCAAAACAGTGCATCTGAAAGTTCAGCCCCCTGGCCATTGCATCCCCACGTCTGTGTACGAGCCAGAAATTTAATCCTACTCCTCAAGTCTCTCTTCACAAGGGCTCCTCTGTGTCTTTGACCTTGCCCTTGGTGTCTGCTTGGTCCACAGTATGAATATACTAAAACTTTTTTTTTTTTTTTTTTGAGTTTGTTAATGTTTTGCTTTTTTTGGTGGAGGGGGCAGGACTGGGGTTTAAACTCATGACCTTGTGCTTGCCAGCCAGGCACTTTTGCCACAGAACTGTGTCTTCAGCCCCTTGAATATACTAAAACTTAGTAAGCCAAACCTCAGTTTGCTCATCTGTAAAATGAGGATAACTCCCACATGGAATTTGTGTAGCCAAAGGAGGCTTTACAGATTAAGCCACACATGGCATCTAACATCTTCCAGATAGCTATAGTGAAAAAAACACCGTACAAAACTGTGGGAGTGGCCCACCTGATAGCTCAGTGAACTTAAGTTCCTGCTTAGAGCCCAGGGTCAGTGGTTCAGACACCCCCCCTCCCCCCAAGGGCACACAGATACTGATTGAGACTGGGTGTTGTGGTGCATGCCTGTAATCCCAGCTCTTGGGAGGCTGAAAGTAGGAGAATCACTAGGAGTCTGATCTATATAGTGAAACCCTGTACACCCTGCCCTAAATACAGAAAACAAAACTGTAGGAGAACTTAGTGAATTCTTGGCTCCCTATCCAGTGATCTCACTGACTGAATTCATGCTACATCTTGGTCGGCCAGTGTGCGAAGCAGATGATTTTCTCTTCTGTTGAGTAAGAGAGGCAAGAGGCAGGGTCATCTAAAGAAAGCCAGCTTTTAGGTTTGAGTCCCAGTCAGCCACTTAGGATTACATTGACAGTGACCTCCAAGACTGAAGTTCCCCATCTGCGGAGAGAACTTTCTCATAGATAAATATGCATGTGCAAAGCAGAAAGGAGTACACAAGAGTCCACCTGGCATCACAGTTGCTTGTTGTCCCTGTCCCTCTTACTAGCAGGTGGGGCTCACTGGGATGCTATGTGCCTACAGACTGGTATTCCAGCCCACCTTCTGACAGGTGCAATTGGTCGCTTGGGGCTTGGCCATCCCGTTTCTGAGTAGCTGTCACACTTCAGCAAATAGGTCCTTGAAAACAGCAAGGTTGTATTTCTTCAGATTTTTTAGATCTCTGAGCTCCTTTACCCAGCCTTACACAGTCCATCTAATAATTGTGTTTTCTCAGTTGTTTAAAACTTTTATTTACAAAACTATATGTGAAGTATAGAAACTGTACCCTATTGCCACCTGATTATAAATAACAATGAAGTATGAATTTTGCCCTTGAAAAAAATAAAGTTCTAAGCCAGGCGTAGTGGCGCACTCCTGTAATCCCAGCACTTGGGAAGCTGAGGCAGGAGGATTGGCGCAAGTTTGACGCTAGCCTGGGCTACAAAAGTGAGCTCAAGGCCAGCCTGAACTGCATAGGGAGACTTTGTCTCAAAAAGACCCCCCCCCAAAAAAAATAAAGTTCTGAGAATATTGCCGCCATCTGGCTGTCCTCAGGGTCACAGCCACAATGGGTAGCAAAGGTTTGTATCCCTCCACACAGAGATGAGAGAGCTACCTTCCACCACCACCTCCACTGCCTTCATCCTCCTACTCCCACAGTGAGGGTCTTGGACAGAGATCTCCTGAATTAAACTGACTCAAGATTGTCCAGTTTGTGGTGCCCTAAGAAACAAAAAGACCATTAACATGAGTAACAACAAAGGAGACTGAATGAGCATTGCACTCCAAACATGATGTAATTATGGGTAATTCACTCAAGCTCTTACTCCATGGCAAACTCCAGGGATAAGTGGCACCATGTTTTCTAGGAGAAGACTCATTCTGGAGGTGGCAGTGAGTGACAGCTTGGATTTGAACTCTCAAGGGTCTGCTGTTATAAGCCTGTGCCCTTTCTCAGTAAAGCACTGTTGGTTTTGAGGATGCTGTGTTTCAGAGATATTACTAGACTCATACTTTTCATAAAGCAATACTTTTGAAGCCCTAGGCAGGGAGCTACTGTTCTTATCATCTACTTAAAGATTTTTTTTTTTTTTTTTTACGGGACCAGGGTTCGAACTCAAAACCTTACATTTGCCAGGCAAGCATTTGTGCCGCGGAGCCATCTCCCAGCCCCAAAGAAATGACTTTTGACAACCATAAAATAGGTCTTATTTCAGAGTAATAGATAATTCCATATTCATCAAGTCTGCAGAGTGAGAAGGAGGCCAGGTATGAGCACGAACCCATCCACCTATCAACTGCTCACCTCAGCTCTCCCTGGCTCTTGAGCTGCCACTGACCTGAATGGGAACAGTAGTTTGGTTCCCCAGACTCTAGACAGATCAAGACAGCTCCACTGGCAAAAGAACTTGCTGGAAGGCTGCTTACTGTCTGGTTGGCACTGCATCCCCTAGTGCTCTGGGTGCCAGATCCATGCAGGGGCACTAAAGCTAAGACTTCCATGAGCCCTTTTCAGAGTGAATTAATTAATTAATTAATTAATTAATTAATTTGAATCTGTTTATAAATGCTGGAATTAAATGGGTTTTAAGCTCTTGTCTCTCTAGGAAGGGTGTTTTGTTTTGTTTTATAAAGTCACATGTTAAAAGCAAGGTCTTGTGAATAAGTGCAGCCTGGGTTTGGACCTCTTTTTCTATCACTTTTTTACTGTGTGACCCTTTTCTGAGCTCCACTTTCCTCAGCTCTTTAGGACTGAGCTAACAGTAGCCCCTGCCTCTTAGGGTTACTGGGTAAAATGAGGCAGAAAATGTAAACTGGTTCCTTTTAGAACACAGTGAGAATACAGTATAAGAGGCTGCTACCAATTGAAGCCTTTATTTTTTTATTTTATTTATTTTATTTTATTTTTTTTGAAGCCTTTAGAACTTACTGATGTGAATGAAGTCCTTGGTACATGTTTGCAATGTCAAGAGTTAAGAAATAAGGTGGGTGGGCTGTGGAAACCAATCCAAGAGCAGAAATAAGAAAAGTAAGAGTTTGTCAATAAACCTTCCATGTCATCTGCCCTGAGACCATGCCAGATGGCAGCTATCTGACTTCATAGCTGTCCTGGATATGGGAAGCTTGCCATGGGGGAAGACTTTGGGCAACAAAACTGGAGTAGTGTGGTTCAGGGCTGGGCCTACTACACACCAGCTCTGTTAGGTGAGCCAAGTTGCTACTGCTATCTGGGCCTTTTCCCTTGGTAAAATTGTCAAGACTACCCTCACCATAACCACAAAGTCAATGGTAGATAACACTTTCAGGTTTATACAGCAGTATTTTTCATTATGCTCAGCCAATGTAGTTTATCCTCCCAGAATGCTGTAGTCAACAGTAAGGCTCTACAATTGAGACAAGGCAGGCCCTATGGGGAGCCAGAGAGCTAAAATTGGGCATCTGCTGGGAATGGGGACCAAGACTGTTTATGGTCCCATCCAGTGCTCACAGGATGAGCTACTTTAAGCCAGGGCCTAAGGTCCAAGTTACTTCTGTTCAAGCAGTAGAAAGGGCCTTTGTGATTTTCCAGTGAGCTTACCGTGCCATGGTCCTCTCCATATCAGAGAGTACTTATATTTTCCTTTTCCCTATGCAAAGGGAGAGCCAGACTCAAACCTGTAGCTGTCCTGAAGCCTTCTACCAGGAGATTAGGGACAATTCCAGGCTGGAAGGTGGAGAGAGGTCTTAGAGCTATCTCCCCAACCCTCACAGTCATATTACAAGCTGTCTCCAGAGCTCTTCCAGGATCCCTTGAGTTTGGCCTGTCAACCTGTCTCACTCACTAGTTTATGATGTAAAAAAGGGAGCCATAGCTTCTTAGTCTCTGCTTTTTAGCTGCTATTTGTCATCATTTTCCTGCTATGGTCATCTTTTTTTTTTTTTTTTTTTTTTTTTTTTTTTTTTTTTTGTCTTTTTGAGACAGGGTCTCACTATGCAGTTCAGGCTGGCCTTGAATTCACTTTTGTAACCCAGGCTGGTCTTGAACTTGCACCGATCCTCCTGCCTCAGCCTCCCAAGTGCTGGGATTACAGGCGTGCGCCACCACGCCCAGCTTGGTCATCTTTTTGAGAAACATATTGGAGAGTCTGACCTGAGGGGGAAGAAGGGGATGTTGATACATTTTAGAAGATATAAGAGAGAACATACAGTTTCCTGAACTTCTGTCTACTTCTGAAGGTCTTACTGCTTATATGGTGAGAGTTCCCTGCATTCTTAATCTTCATCTGTTACAGGTATGGGGGGAAAACCAGAAGCCAGGTAAATTTGGACTTTGGTCAAAAAGGTTGTTTATAGTGATTATTTCTTCCCCTAAGTTAAAAAAATGGATCAAAATATACTATGGGTTTTGTTGAGGGGAATTAGCAAAGGGGAGCAGAAGCAATGAGTAAAAGGTTAAATGTAAGAAATCTATTTTCTTTCCAGAATATATACTTTGCAGGTGTATGTGTCAGCTACTTCCTCGCCAATCAGTGACACTAAGTCCCTCTCCCCGGGCCAGCAGGGCAGGAATCACATATCCAATCCGTTGTCCAGATGAAAATTCCTCACTGCCCAGATACGGCCCCACAGAAGACCATTTTGTTGGAGTGGCCAGTATCAAAGTCAGGAGTAGAGGAAGGAGAGTTTCAGTATATCTCTTTCCAGATTTTCTTGCAGTGATGTGTATGTGTGTGCATGCCCATGTGTGGCAGGGTGCTTTACATAGTCACAGAGCCCTAGTACGCATTCTGTTGCTAATAATACAGCACCACAAACTGGGCAAGTTATAAAGAAAAGAGCTTTATTTTGGCTCCCATTTCTGGTCCCAGGTTGAAGGCCCATATCTGGTGGTGGCTGCCTTGCTGACAGTCTCATGGCAGTATAGACCATCATGGCTTAAGATAGGGAGTATGAGTGTCTCCCTGTCTTCAGTCATGGGAATTCCACCCTAATGGCCTTACTTGACCCTAGTCTCTTCCCAAAGGCCCCACCCATCTAAACACTAGAGATCAAGTTTTCACATGCACACCCATTACCTCAGAGTGGAGTTTAAAACTCCCTGTAAGCTGAGGAACAAACCTTATGTATACTTGAGGCCACACTATTGTTTTCCATTTAACTCAGAAGCACACTTGTGATAGTGTTCAGAATACCACACAGGTACCTTACTTCCTCTGCGGGGTGTCACTGAGTTGGGTCATTTGCTTATCCCTTATTTTGGGACCCGTAAGTTACTGCAACATAACTCAAGGCAGTGAAGATCTTTATTCACGAAGTCTTTTCCATTTTGCTGTTAGCAGTGTAGGTGGGCTTCTGGGAGTAGAATTAGCTGTGAGTCCAATCAGCTATAAAGCTCTGAACACATAATTTTGAGACTGCTTTCCTGAAGACTTTTCTAGATCTAGCCAGCAGTATGGGGGTTGTGAGCATCTTTCCAACAGAGCTCACTCCTAGCCACAATAGTTTTGATGGCTGAATTGCTGAGGGTGGCACCCTGTTTCAGTGCACCATGGTCTTGCTCAGCTGGTGACAATCACTGAGAAGGGGTGGGTTCATCAGTGTGACACTACCTATTGTACGCCAGATACCTAGTGTCATTCCACTCAAACCTAAAAAAGGGGCCACCCCAGTTTCGAAGGAAGAGACTAAAACTGACTGTAGGTAAACTGATGGTATTATATAATCCCATTGCCTCTTCAGTGAATAAGTCGGGTGTTTTCCAAGAGATGAGGACCAGTGCCATTAGACTGCATAAGCACAAGTTAGAGCGTAGATGACGTAGGGCTGGGAAGGTTATAAGCTCCTCAGAAACTGGGCTAGGGGTTGTAAGCTCACAGGTCAAGAGTTGTTCAAGTGAAACTGGGCACTTGAGAATCTTTTCAGTGGGTCCATATGTGTAGAGAGAGGATGGGGCACTGCTCCCCTAGTGGACAGTCCTACCTGAGCAGGGGCTATACTTAGCTTGGATTAGGAGCTCAACAGTGTGGGGCCAACCCTAAAACTAATCTCTCTAGGCTTTTGTGTTCTAGGTTTCTGCTACAATAAATTCCTAGCCCTGACTTTCTGTATTACTGGTTTCTGGCACCACAGTGAGCCAAATAGTCCACAGCCAAGCACTCTGCTAAGTTTTCTAGGTACAGCTGTATGCTTCTTGACAGTGTCAACAGCAGCAGTCTCATGAGATCATATCCCTCATTAGCATCATGACCGTCTTAGTTTGTCTAAGTGCACTATGTGAAGAAGTTCAGACAATGTGTTTTTCATATTATGTCCTGGTCATTAAGCTACACATGACTGTTTTAGTTCATGTAATCCTTCCAGTAACCTGTGAAATATGTACAAGGGATGAGAACAAGGAACAAAGGCTCAAATCTACCCAATATCAAGTGGACAAACTGTTTCTGAGCCAGTTCTGGCTCCAGAGCTCTTGTCACTAACCTCAGGAGTGGGCAGAGTTGGAAGTCCTGGCTGAGTCCACTTCTGCACTTAGGAGAGGGACCCTGATCTCCTTAGGACTGTGGCAGGCAGCTAAAAGTTCTGTGGAGCCTGGATTCTCCTCACCTGTAAACTAAGATAAGGAAACTTGAGGAGGTTGAAGAGCAGCAAGAAAAGGCTGAGCTTACCAAGCCTACCAGGATCCTGAGAATAGACCGACCAGAATGGATCCTAATGAGCCTTTCTGCTAAGGGTACAGGGAAGCAGAGATGGAAATGAGGTGTGCATTAGGTTTGTGATCCATTTGGTAGTTGGAGGCTGGACGACCCCCCCCCCCCCCCATAGTCACTGTGACCTTGGACACTTTGGTTTGAGAAAACAAGTGTCAGTGGCATGGTAGCTTCAGTGACATTTGCTTTACTCTGCGTAAGTACGTATTTAGAAAATTCTGCCCTGGTACGCTTCTGAATCAGTTTGGGTTGGGTCTGCACCCCTTGCCCACTGATCAGGGTCCACTCCTTGCCTGCCTTCTGTCTTCCAGGTTGATCCCTCGGGACCCACAGTTTCATCATGTCTCACAAAGGACGGCAGAGGTACAGGTGGTGGCTTGACTGGTTGACGATCTCCCGACAGCTGGATCTCCGGCAATGTGAAGCTCTCGTTTGGGTCCTTACTCTAACCCCATCCCTGCTTTTAAAGCCCTCCCCCCTTTCATTTTCTTTTTTAATTTAAAATATCCAGACTTCTCAAGAGCGAAAAGCTATGCTGTTGACAGGCACCATTTCTTTAAAGAAATTCAGTGTGGACAAAGCATATGTGTAAATTTTTGTTGATTTTCTTTTTTTTTTTTTTTTTAATTTAAGGGGTTAGGGAGCAAGTTTGGATTGGTCCTTCATTTTCCCTCTATCTTCTTCCTTTACACATTTCTCAGTTCTGCTTATACATCTCACTTCCCAGAGAAGACCTGTTACCCCAGAAAGAATTTTGGGGTTTCTTCTGGAATGGGACATGAATGTGGGAACTGCTGGACTCCTTGGTGGGCTGGTCCTGGCTGCCCCTTGAGCCTTGGACAGATCAGAAGCACAGAACCACCTGGAAGAAGATGACCAGGCCTTGCCCAGGAGGATTCCAAAAGGAGGCAGAAGTCCCATTTTGGTTCTCTTAAACCGTTGGCAGTCCCAGGCCACAGCAGGACTCACAGTGATGGGACTTGGTCCCGTCTTCTGCCCTATATCATTGTGTGCCCAAGGGAAGAGGTAGAGTGACCATACCTGCCCCAGCTCCACAAGCCTACCTTCTATTAGGACTGTTGTGCCAAACCTTTGCCTAGGTCATACAGGGTCTTCATGGGCACTGGCACTACTGTGAGGGCAGCTCCTGCACCTGCTGCCTCCTGGATCATCGTCTTCCCAAGGTGCCCTCAGATGACCCTGCCGTGACAGACAATAGCTTTCCCTCAACTGGCTGCTGCCGTTGTCTCCTCACAGTGAAGGGTATGCCTTGTAAACAGGGTCCGTGGTGTCACATCCAATGACTGATGCTGTCAAGCTCCATCTCCCTTACCCCAGGGAGTTTGTGTTAGGTGCCCACCCATAATATAAATATATCTAATGGGAAGAGAAGGACCTGCGCTAAGCATGAGGCATCAGGCCAGACAGAGCCCCTCAGGCTGCTAGGGACCTGTTTGGGTCCTTGCCACTTTATAGTGTCCTGGCTGTGACCCTTGCAGTCCCACCACCATCTTTGTGTAGCCACCCTTCCCTCCCACAGCCAACACTCCAGTGGCCTCCTGTTGAGTTGCTGCATTACCTTCCATGTGGATGTGCACTGGCTGCCCCAGACCTTTCCTAAGCTCCCCCACCCCCACCCCGTTCTTGCCAAGTGGAATGGGCACTGGCAAAGAGAAAAGGACTTGTTTGTATTCATTTTTGTTCCTTGTTTGACCTAAGCAAACAGAATTGATGGGAAGGTAATTGGAGGGTATTTTGGTTAGTGTGTGACTAAGTGGAGTTCCCCCCAAGGAGCAGTCCTATAACCTGTAGCCCTAGGAGTGTGGGAGAGACCAGTCCAGCTTCACATCCAATTTGGCCATTCCAGCTCTTCCTGCCCCTCTTGGGCAAATGGCTGCCTGGTGTCCACAGGGCTGCAAGTGGTAACAGCCCTTTTTCTTCCTGGGCTGTGATCCACCATGGTGGCCTGAGTCTTGTCTGTTCTCTAACTTCTCAGGAAACCCTGAGTGTACTCAAGAGTTGCACCTGGGAATGTTGAGGCAGCATTTTCTCCTAATTATAGTTTGTGTTCTTATTTGGCTTCCCTCCCCCTTGCTCTCCATGGGACAGCTGTCTGTACTGAGCATATGGGCTAAACAATCCCCAAACTTGGTTTCCCCAACACTTCCCTGTGGCTTGGGTCCAACCAAGTCGTTTCTCACTTTCTTCTGCTCTGCTCAGTCTCTGATCTCTGTCTGAATGAAGTCTTGAGTCTGGTTGTTCCCTGGGTTACTTTTCTTGGCATTAGAGTACATCCTGCAGACCTCCATGGTCAGCCTGGGCAGGTGTGGGAGAGGTCTTTTCTTGCACCCTCACCACCTGGCATGCCATGCCTACCGTGCTTCTACCTAACCCAAATGAGGGAAGCTCTTTAGCCCCAAGTGCCTGCCCTCCCTTGCTCTCTACTCTGTCCACTGCAGGCATGCAGCCAAGCAAGTAAAAGCTGGCTCTGCATTGGTCAGTGGGCCATCCTTGGGTCAACAACTGTCCTCCCTCCCCTGGTAGGGTCCACTTCCTCTCTGTTGCTTCCTCATCGTTCTCTACCCACCTGAATTTCTAGCTTGCCAGCAGCTCTATGGGCTACATTTCTGCACTATCAAGTATGTTTCAAGTTCTTGGTGTCACAAGCCTTGTGACAGCAGTCAGTCATAATCTTCTTATGTCTGAAAAGGGTATCTTGTTGGAGGAACTGTCTTGTCCTTGGGCCTCATGGATCCTCAGGTACCCCATCAGAAAGAGAACCTGGGACAGATCATAGTGCCTTATTCCATTGTCCCCCAACCACACACCTCCTGGCCCAGCTGGAAGTGGGCCTTCTTTTTCCATGACTGTCCATTTGTCACTTGTACTCCCAGCCACAGGAGGATGACAGCTCCTCCCATGCCCCTTCCTGAGGATTATAGCCCTCTTCTACTCCAGGGCACACCAGCTAGCAGCTTTAGCCCAGGACAGAAGCTGCTGCAGACAGATGTCTTCCCTAGCATCCACTCCCTGCCCCTTACCTCTTGGCTGGAGAGTGCCACTGTCTGCTCCTTCCAGACTGGCTCCATCTGACCTCCTTTGGGTACTAGGGACTAAGGATGGAGGCCTTGGCCTGGTCTCATTTGGGGCCTTGGGACAGGTCATGGGAACTTTTTCTTCCCATCCTGATGGCTGCCTTTCAGAGGGAGTGTATTAAATGTTTACTTAAATACCCTGTTTACAGCTGGAGGAGAAGCATGGCCACACTGGGTGGAGAGGTTACCCTGGGCAGGGCCTGGCTTCCCTTAGGACACTGCCATTAGTAGCCCTAAAGTGAGTAAAAGAAGCCTGGGGCAGGGATAAAGGCCCTTCACTCCCTCTGCTCCCTGACCCTGTGGTGCTAAGACCACTGCTCACCTTCCTTCCAGCCTACTGCCCTGGACATTCCCCACCTGTCATTCCCTTCCAAGAGTCTCATCTCCTCAACATATCACTTGCCTCCTATCCTAAAAAAAAACATTATTTGGAGCAATAAGTTTATTTTTACTTAAATCGTTTTCTAAGAAGGAAAGCTTGCATTGTGGGAAATTTTTAAGCTGTTGGCCGTTTACAGAATTTAAAGGATGAATACCTGGATTTCAGCCTCAGGACATCTTTAGAAAACAGACTACCATCCTCTGATTGTCCTTGCCTGGCTCCATGTCAGCCCTGCCCACAAGCTCATTCAGCTGCCCATTCTGCAGACACCCCTGCTCCCACTACCAAGGGCATGGGGTGCCTCACTAGGTGGCTCTTGGTTGCCCCTCCCTGTGACTGCTTTCCTCTCCTGAGGATCCTGGCAGTCCCCGAACAGGTATTGGCCCTCTTGAGGCCTGGAGTCATCAGGACAGCCATGTTTCTCCACTTGGCCCTTCTGTCCCCTCCATGTATAGCTGTGGTGGCCTTCTAGTTAGTCAGCATAGGTCCATCTCCTGCCGACACTGGCATCCATAGTCATCACCATAATGGGTTCACTGCCATTGGTTGCCTGAGGGCTGCTGGGATTGCTGAAGAAGGCCACAGAAGAAGGGGAGCTTCTTTAGGGAGGGGCACTTTGAGGAAATCTTGTGGCCCAGATGCTTCTTTCCATCAGTAGAGGAGGATATTTTACTGACTTCCTGACATTCATTGGGACAGTTTTGGGTATAAGGGAGGTTTTAAAGCCAGGCACAAAGTTAGTTTCAAATACCAGTTAATCTTTCTCTCTTCCCCCCCACTTTTTTTGCACAGAAGCTGGTAATCTAGGACCTACGTGTGAACAACTTTATATGAATATTTTTTGTACTTGGTTTACTTGGGTTGGTATGATACATAATATTTAAGTTCCTTGAACACTGTGGATTCCCCTAATGTGTATGAATGACTGAGGCTTTGTAAATTAAGGGACGTTTGTGTGAATAAAGTTATTTGATGGGGTCAAAGAAGCCATACATGATTTGAAAATGTGTGTTCCGTGATTTTGTTGCCGCCTATTTGAGAAGGCAAAAAGCCCAGCTCAGGCCACAGCACTAGTCTCTCCAGTCACCACTGGGGAGTTGCATGAGGGAGAAGGCTCTACTTGCCTCAGCGTTGGTCCTTGAGAAAACTGTGGTCCTCACCCTGTCCTTCCACTGTGCACGGGAGACACAGGCACCTGTCAAACTGAGCCACTAGTACCTGGGGACAGCCAGGATCTAGACCAAGCCAGATCTGCCCTTCCAAGGCCTGTGCAAACAGGGGCAGCCCCTCCTCCTTTGGGCTCCAGGCCCCTTCCCAACCCTTCAGATCTGTTCCAAGTCCAGAAAAATTTTAATAAGAAATGAGACAGTCACCCACCCCGGTAGCATGGTAGCAATCCAATTTTGGAAGGGCAACTCTGGGCTAAGGTAGCATCCATATCCCCAGAGCAAAGAGTCTGATCCAGCCAGGCCACAGTGGGTTGGGAATGTGGAAAGGAGCAAAGAGCCTGTCTCACCCTGCTGGACAATGAAAGACACATGCTGTGAAGAAAGGGGACTGGAATTCATTAAGAACTATCCACCTTTGATACCTGTACCACATTGCATAGTAGCAATGTGTGCACTCTGCTGATGAGACACTGGGTGAGTACCTGTGGACCAGGAGACTTCTGTCACTTGCCAGCTGGGACAGGCAACACTGTCACAGCTTGTCTATGTAATACCAAGGTGGTAGTCACTGCCCTTGAAGCAGTTGAAAGCTAAAAAAAAACCTTAGTGTGCCTAGAGCCCAGGGAATGTTAAGGCTGACTGTCCAGGCACAGTGCAGCTTTGGTGAAGCTTACCAGTCTGGGAGGGTTGGCATTACATGGAGCCCCCATCCCCCATTCAAGCCTTTTTTGAAGGACAGTGAGCTGTGAGCCCAGGAGGATGAAGTCAGGACTTAAGAATGTGTTAGCCAGAAGCAGAGATAAGGCTGGCTTCCTGCTTAATCCTGGAGTAAGCAAGCTACATTCCCAGCCTGGGATTTAGGGTCCTATGGGTACTGGGAGGAAGCTTTCTGCAAAGAATTCTGCCCTTAACCTGGATAGTAACCTGGAGCTTGAAGAGGACAAATTTGTTTCAGATTAACAGGTTTATTGAGATAATTCACTCTAGAAATGGACAATTCAATTGTGCAGCTACTAACAAAGCATTTCTATCACCTTAAACGTGCCCATTACTAGACCCTTCAGACGCCCTTCACCACCCTACACATTCATGCTTGTACTCCTCCAACCGCTGATTTTTGTGTCTCTAGACTTGCCAGTTTGGGACATGGCCTATAGATGGGATCATACAAAATGTAACATTTAATGGCTGGATTCTTTCATTTAGTCAATTTTTTTTGGAGACAGTCTTGCTGTGTAGTTCATCTCCACCTTGACTCACTGTGTGTAGCCAGGCTGGTCTCCAACTTGAGGTAATCCTGCCTCAGTCTCCTAAGAGTGCTGGGATTGCAGGCATGTGCTGCCACAGGTCTGTTCATGCTCTTTTATTGTTTAATATGATTCCACCATATGAATGCATCATTTTGTTCATCAATTGATGGTCATTTGAACTGTTCACTTGGCTATTAATCATACTGGTACAAACATTTGTAAGTTTTTGTAGACTTACATTTTCAGTTTCCTTAGGGATATATACTAACCAATGGAATTGCTGAGTTACTTGGTGATTTTTTGTTTTTTGTTTTTTGAGGGGGTTGGGTACCAGGGATTATACTCAGAACCTTGTGTTTCCCAGGCAGGTGCTGTGCTGCTGAGCTGTATCCCCAGCCCTGGTTACTTGCTTTTTGGCTGCATTTTCTCTTGTACATTCCTATCAGCAGTGCTTTTGTCATAAACTCTTTGGTCACCCTGGTGGGTATAAAGTCACAGCTTATAGATGTGTGCTCCATTATGGTGAGTTGGGAAGAAAAGTTCATCGATGCTCTAGATTGTCCAGTCACTGATTAATCAAGCAAGTATAGACATAATCTATGCTTCAGCGTTGATGTAGACTGTCTCTTCTGTGGACCTGGAAGTAGACTGTCTTGACTAAATTCTCTTGTCCACAGTAACAACTGTTGGGTCTGTGGGTTGGTGGGCACCCCTTCTGGAAGCATTTCTGCCCAACCCAGTGTCTCAGGTCTCCAATGTGAAGTGATCTGAAGGAGCTCAGTGTTGTGTGTGGTCCTGAGTGATGTGGAACCACCATGGGATGTGGCTTTGTTGAGTGTTGACTTGTTTTTTTGTCTTTTTCTTTTTTTTTTTTTTTTTGTACAGGGTCTCACTACCGACTCAGCGATCCTCCTGCTTGTACCTCCCGAGTGCTAGGATTACAGGTGCATGCGACCATGCCCAGTCTCCATAGCCAGCCCAGCATGCTCAAGAGTGGGGCTGGTGCAGCAGGCAGGGCCAGGAACCAAACCCTGGCCCCTGTGCTTCCCTAAGCAAGGGCTTAATCCGCTGAGCTATACCACCATCTCTGAGTGCTGACTCTTGAGTGTTAGTCTACACAAGGATGGGAGATGTTATCCAGACCATTGAAGAAAGGATCTGGAAAACTGAACCAGGCCAGTGTTCATGTCAGTGGAACAGTCCTTATATGAATTCCCATATAGCCCACTCCTGGTGTCCTTCCAGCCCCAGTTCTTGTTTGTTTTAATAAATAACCTGCTCCTAGCTATGTTCCATGTCAGCCAGGAACTGCTGGCCCAGACAAGGTTCTTGACAGGTGTGTCAGCCTGACAGTTGGCCTGAGGAGGTGTCCAGGGGGCATGAGGACATGTAAGAGGAAGGGGAGAGGAATTCTGAAGGATTTGTGAGTCCACACTGCCTGACCTGAGCCTTGCCTTCCCTGGCCAGGCTGTAGTCCCATTAGCAGCCTGCTTACTACTTAGTGTTAAGAGGTAGCAGATTTGCCTTAGCTTTCTCCAACTCCAACTGTGCCTCTGAGCCTCCCAGAGGTCTTTGCTTCAGGGCCTCCCTGCCTGAGGACTCACAGGAGGTACAATGGTCATCTCCACAGATTTTCTTGGAAATAGAACACGTCATGCTGTGACCCTGGCCACGTTGCAGACTTCCACTGCACTTAAAACATCATTCAGACATCTGTGCTTGGCCTGTGATTGCTCTCCATCTGTCCCTGCTTACTCTCCAGGCTCACTTGCACCTCTGCCTCAGGCCATCTTGCCTGTCTTGCATAGCAAGACAGTTCCATTAGGGGTGTTGGCACTGCTGAAATGTGACTGTACTTCACTGCTTCACACAGGTCTCTGCTTATAGCACCCGAGAGACCTTCCCTGGCTCCTTAAATGCCTCCTGTCATCATTACCTCTGCCCCACACATCTCTTGGTAGCATTTATTACTAGCAGGAAGTTTTCTATATTGTGCCAAATGTGTAACATATGCATATGGGCATACATAATCTCTACAGAGAGGTAGGTACAGATTAGTCTCCAAGCAGGTAATCAAGAGCCAGTTCAGTCAGCATATCCCATAGCCCAGAGGTGGTAACTTACTCGGGGGCCCACAGGACAGGACAGTAGGGGACCCCATCTCCTTTCTGGCCTGCACCTTTCTCCATTCCTAAGGCTTAGTCACAGAACAGACTGCTCATTCCTGGTAGCCCCTAAGAAGCAGGGATGAAAGCTACTAGAGAAGAACTATATGTGAATAATGACATTACTGGAGCTTGATCCCTTTCATCTGGATCAAGAATCAGCAAACTTTCTGGCAAAGGTCAAAGAATAAATATTTCAGGCTTTGCAGGCCTTGGGGCTCATTGTGGCTACTCAGCTCCCTGCTGGAATACAATGGCCATAGACAATATGCAAACAAATGAGCACAGCTATGGCCAAGAGAGCTCCTGTTTTGGACATTTGGATTTTATCTAATTTTTACCAGAGTGCCACAGAATAGTGTTCTATTCTTTTACAACATAGAGCCACACACTAGAGTGATCTAGAGCTCCTGTGAGCAGAGTGGTAGACAGTACAGTCTGTGATAATAGGGCCAGCTCCAGACTTGGCCCCACATTACATCCATAGAGGCAAAGGTGAGACCGTGTGTGTGTGTGTGTGTGTGTGTGTGTGTGAGAGAGAGAGTGAGAGACAGAGAGATGGGTGTGATGGGCAGGATTGGGCTCAAAAGTACTGCGGCTTCTCCAGTCCTTGGATATGCATGAGGGAGCTAGCGTCAGAGGTGGAGGTCAGCCCCTTTACCATCTGACAGTCCTGAGTCTAGAAAGCAACAAAGTATGAAAAAGCAACTGGAATAAGAGTCAATATACCATATCCATATCCAGGTCCCGTGTGGTCTCCTGTGAACTGTGCCACATGACGGCTTTCTCTGTGGGCCTAATGTAGATTCTAGACTCAGAGGGGTCTGGATTACTAAGAATCTTGTGGCTTTGAGCATGTTATCTTCTGAACCTGGTTTCTTCATCTTTAAAATGGCAACAATACCTCTTAATGGATATTTCCAAGAATTGATGAGAATATAGGGACAGGCCAGATAGCTAAGCAGATTAAAATACCTGCTTAGGCACCTACACAGGAACAGGAGTTCGGCCCCTGGCATGCCATACTGGGCCCATCCCCAGGGTGCTCAGAGAGAGAGATTGAGACTGAGCGTGGTGGTGCACACCTGTAATCCCAGATCTTGGGAGGCTGAAAACAGGAGGATCACTACTAGTCCAATCTGTATAATGAGACCCTGTAGTCCCTGTACTAAATACATTTTTAAAAAGAGAATATATATAGTGCTTATGGGTAACTTAATTTATCCATAAGGGCTATAGTTGATAGTCTTTTTAAAGGAGAAAGGTATCCAGTGAGATTCTTCTCAAATATAAAGGTTCTAAGTTCAAATAATAAGGAATGCATGTCTCTTATCTCCCAGAATGTTCCAGCCCATGATCAAAACCCTGAGAAGTCGTGTAATATGAACTATTTTCTCTAGCTTCTTGCATCCCTGATGCTTCTACACAGCACACCTGCCAACACCTCCTGATACTAATGTTTGGGGAAAAATAGAGGCCATTTTGAGAGATACTACCAATGTCATCTTTGCAGGTCCAAGATGACTTTGTGAGACTTAGCCATCCCATCCTCATTTAGATGGGACTGGGATCCTTCCTCTTGCAAAAGCCTTAACTAACTGCTCCTGCTTGGTCTACCGATTCCTTGAGGGTAGACCAGAATATGAGGAATTTAATAACTGTGGTCTGGGTCCCCTACCAAAAACACTGTAGGGCCCAGGTAGGCCCAGACTACTTTAATGTGATGAGAACACAGAACAGTTGCCCATCCAGCAGAGGGAGGACACTGCCAAAACCTGTGCACTCCTGGGTCCCACATTCTCAGGGCCCAGTGGCCCATAGCTAGTGTTTATCCAGTGCCCAGTATGTACAACAGCCTTCTGCTGGCAGGCACCAACAGTCCAGTGATTCCCAGCATAGGCTCAACCATGAGGTCACCCAGGTTCAAATGAAGTTGTCACACTGTTTGGGGGTTCAGCCTTTTTATACATGAAATGAGGATAATAACTCCAGTCTGTGTCTGTGAGGGTTAGGTGTTGCTGCAGAAACCAGAGACCCACTGGAATAAGACCAAATCTAGTTCTCCTTCACCCAAAGCAAGATGAGAAAGGCTACCATGGAGGTTACATAAAGGCAGCAGGAACCCTATCTCCTTGACTTTATTTAGTAAGTGACTTCCATCTTGAAGATCACCTGCTGGTCCAGGTTGACTGCTGGGACTTTTAAGTATTTTGTCTTCATCCCACATAGCAGAAAGGGAGACAGGAGAGACCCTGACCCTTCTTTTTAAGGAACCTTCCCCTAAGGCACACACCACACTTCCACTTTTACCTTGCTGGCTAGAACTTAGTTCCGTGGCTACATCGGGTGCCAAGGAATCTTAGAAATAAAGGAGACAAAGAACTCTCAGATTAAGATTGTGGGGTCACTGGATCCCAGGGTGGACATCCACTCTGTCACGTCAAGGTATAAAGGTTAGCTGCTGCTATTGTACATAATGGGCCTGTAGTCCTAGATTGTTTTTTAAGGGGGAAGAAAAATAACTAAATTAGCTTTTCCTTCTAGCCAGAGAGGGACGAACCAGTATGACCTTATCAAAGATGGGACAATGGCTGAGTTAGGATCCTAGGTCTGCCACTTCCTGTGTGATCCTGGCTAATTAACCTTTCTAGGCTTCATAGTTTTCCTCTCTTAGATGGAGAAGATGATGAGAGCACCATTATAAAATTATTCAAGGACAAAAGGAATTAACACATGTGAAGTTCCTTGAACACTGGGAGAAAGGCTCTGCTCCCTTCAGTGGGCCCAGAGAGATTCTTAGGTGTACTCCACTTCCTTCCTTCCTGAGCACTCGCTGAGTTGCCTCTCTGGTAGAAATTGAAGCTAAAGGACAAAATACATGTGAACCTGAGTTCCCCAATTATATTTATGGACTTAAGTTCATATATATTTATAGATATAAAAGGCTATCCATTTAGGTTTATTCCTTAAGACCCCACTGTGTGCCATCTCTTGAGTGTAGGAGGCCTACACTGGAAGAGTTGTGGTAGGCAGTGAAGTCACGTGTGTAAAAATAGGACTAAAGCTCTTCCAGGAGAAATGGATCTAAAGGGCATGGAGATGGGGGGTCTGGATGCCATGTGCGGGTGGGATGTGACTATAGGCATCTGTGTTCATAATTCTGAACAAGCAGCTCAGGCAGACCTGGAAATGGGTGCTGGAGAAGAGGCTACCCAATTCTAGCATAGAAAAAGAGAGCTGTATTTTTCAGGGTCATCAAATGAACACTAATCTGGAAACAAAGGATCATTAGCCATGGATGCCTGCAGTTGAGCCATTTGCCTGAACCGTAGAACCTAGCCAATCCTCTGCTCTCAGGGCCCCAGACTTGTTTCCTAGGACAGTTCCAGTAAGACCTTCAGACATACTCCACCCTAAGTCCTGCCAGCTGGCTTTGGAGGACAGTTAAAATAACAAACCAACCCATCTGGGTCATTTATTCATTTATTTCATCTCAGTTCCAAGTGCATCTTTAATATGTACTTTGTGATAAGCAACAGAATTCCTTTAAATCAGTGGTTCTCAACCTTTCTAATGCCGTGACCCCGCAGTACAGTTCCTCATGTTGTGGTGACCCAAACCAAAAAATAATTTTGATGACTACTTCAAAACTGTAATTTTGCTACAGTTAGGATTCGGAATAGCTTTAGGTGACCCCTATGTTTTGGTCGTTTGACCCCCACTGGGGTCGTGACCCACAGGTTGAGAACCACTGCTTTAAATATTTTTCCTTTACATTGAGCCTGACTGTAAGCTCTAACTGAAGGACACTGGAAGGACATTGCAAGAAGAGGGGAATGGGGCCTGCAGTGGACCTTCCCCAGACCCTGGACCCACATAGTTGCCCATGACCTGGAGTCTTGTGTACCCATGATGCTCCTTCAGTGAGCCCATATGTGGCTTTGGACATTCGAATACCTCTTGACCCCACAGTGACCATGTTCTGCTGCATGCTCGTGACATTCTATGCCCAGGACACTGGTTGCTGAAGTCCTGATCCTGCGACCATTCTCTGGAAGGCTGCTTATTATTTATCAACAAGCAAATTCAGACAACCCCAGCCTGCCTAAAATCCAACTTCTCTGCAATCTAGTGATTAAATGTATCTCTTTCCCAGTGAAGTTTGAGCCCCTTTCAAGTTTGTCCTTCCTCAAGCATTTATGAAAACACTATAACATTTCTTTTATGTGTGTATGATATTGGGACTTAAACTCAGGGATGCTCTACCCGGTTCAACAACCCCAGCTCTTTAAGGCAGGGTCTCCTTAAGTATCGCAGGCTGGGCTTGAACTTACCATCTTCCGGACTCAGCCTCTCAACTACCTGAGGTTACAGGCTCACACTGTAACCTTGCTTACATTTCTCACTGCTGAGACAAAATACTCAACACTGAAAATTAAAGCAGGAAAGATTTAGTGTGTGCCTCACAGTTTGTAGACATTTCAGTTTGTAGTTGGCTGGCTGTAACAATAGTAACATGGCAGAGGGGCATCACAAGGAGAAACAGTTCATGGCAGTCAGGAAGCAGGAAGTGACAAGTAGCAGCCCTCTTTTTGTTCCTTGTGTCCTATTCAACCTACCCCACTGTAGAGCAGGTAGCACTCACAGCCAGGGTGGGGCAGCCTTAATCCTAGCATTGCACCATGAATCAATGGAAGCATCACATCCTTGATATCAGCATCACTCACCCTGGATCCAGCCACCTCTGAAAAGCCCCATCTGTGACCAAATGAGGCCTTGGGGGACCTCTAGATACAAGCCATAACACATCACCAGGCCTGACTAACATCATATATGATGATAAAAGACTGTACTTTCCCTCTAATGTCAAGAAAAAGACAGGCTCTTCAACGTTATCACTCAACATCATACTAGTTTCTAGCCAATCAGGCAAGAGAGAAAATTAAATAAAGTCATGAGATAGAAGTAAAATTGCTTTTATTTGCAGATGACATGGTCATTGATGAAGAAATCCCATGGAATTACAAAAGCACCTACTAGAATTGAATTTAGCAAGGCCTCTGGATACAAGATCAGTACACAACAAGTGTTATGTCTCTATACTGGCAAGGCTTAATTGTGAGCTGAAATGGTAGAAACAAGATGATAGCATTCCTACTATCAAAAATGTGAGCAATTTATGGATAAATCTGGCAAAAGATCTGAAAAATAAATACTATGAAACAATTCTTTTTCATGTTTTTATTTTGAAGAGATAAGAATAAAACTTTCACAACAGGGTAGTAATTACAATAGTTTATGTCACATATTTTTTGATTCATAGTAGTTATTCAGAGTTTAAGATATAGCCATAGTATCTTGTCCAAACAACATTAGCACAATATTAACCTTTCTTTTCAATGAACTAAGAGAAACTAGCTGTGTAACTGTCTTGACTATCTTGTATATAAATATTTTTTCTTTTTACATTCCTTCCTTTTCTTTTTCCTCCATCATACTTTGTCTTTGTTTTTTTAACAGTTCCTTCTCAATTCACACCATCTATTGTACATTTTGGATCTTATTTACTCATTCGGTTTCTCACACTGGTGACACAATACAATGACTACGTATATGGGTATGATTTATTTCACTTCTGAGTGTGGTCTCGAGTTGCATGCATTTGCCTATAAAAGTCTCCAGTTTATCCTTTATTGATAAAAAAAAAACCCACATCTTTTTATTATGTATTTGGTTGATAGGCATTTGTGTTGTTTTCAAAACCTAGCTATTATAAATTGAGCTATTATAAACATTGGTGCACATATATTGCTGTGGTATGAAATTTCCACTTTTAAGAAGATACCCAAAAAGGAAATAGTGGGATTGAATGGGATCTCTAATCCTAGTCTTATAAATAATCCTGACAAAGTCCAATACCCATTCATGATTTAAAAAAAAATACAGAACATTGGAATAGGTGGTCTTCCCCTCAATCTTATAAAAGCCATCTATGACAAACCAATAGCTAGCATCATATTAAATAGTCAACCACTGAAACACTGAAAGCTTTCACTCTTAAGATCAGGAACAAGACAAAGATGTCAGTTATCACCACTCCTATTCAACGTAGTTCTGGAAACACTAGCTAGAGCAATTAGGCAAGAGAGAGAGAAAAAAGAAATAAGGAGTGGAAAGGAAAAAGTTAAATTACCATTATTTGCAGATGACATGGTACTCTACATAGAAGAACCCAAAAACTCCACCAAAAAAACTTCTGAATTTAATCTCCAACTTCAGTAGTGTAGCAGGCAGGACACAAAGTCAGCACTCAAAAGTCAATAGCATTCTTACTGCTGTAGTATGAGATTTTCAATTCTTTAAGAAGATACCCAGAAGGGGAACAAGTAAGAAACTCAGGGAGAGAAATTAGGGAAAGCATCTCTTCACAATAGCATCTTTAAAAAATGAATTATTTAGGAATCAATCTAACAAAGTATGTAAAAGATTAGGGCACTAAAAATTGCAATACCCCCCCCCCCCAAAAAAAAAGAGATCAAAGAGGATATCAGAAAATGGAAAGCTATCCCTTGCTCTCAGTTAGGAAGACCCAACATAGTGAAAATGGCCATACTCCCGAAACTGCTATACAGATTTAATGCAGTCCCAATCAAAATACCATTAGCATACCTCACAGAGAAAACACTTGAAAGAAAATTTGCTTACACTTCCAAAGTGAGGCTGGGCATGGTGGCGCATGCCTGTAATCCCAGTACTTGGGAGGCTGAGGCAAGAAGATCAGTGTGAGTTAGAGGCCAGCCTGGGGTACAAAAGTGAGCTCAAGGCCAGCCTGAACTATAGCCAGACCCTGTCTAAAAAAAAAAAAATCTCAAAGTGAGCTCCTATGGCACTGTTTCATTCCCTTGTAGACCGGAGGGCAGAAAAGAGTGGCCTGATACATACATTACTAGCTAAATGCAAACAAGGTGACTCCTTTTTTTAAATTTAGCTCTCATGCGATTAATAAATGTCTTTGTCTATCTTTAGAGCCACAGTTTTAATATTTGTGCTTTTTTTGGTCAGTTTAAACTGGTCTCCAAGCTGGGGTTGGTGACATACCTGTAATCCCAGCATTAGGATGGCTGAGTTAGGGGGACTTTTGCAAGTCTGAGGCCAACCAAGGCTACAAAATGAGTTCAAGTTCACCCTAGACTGTCTGCATGCTAAATAAATAAATAAGTCTCCAAGCTTGGTGCTGAAGCATTGCCCTCTACTTCTGTGTGTGAGCCAACTGCAATGAGCCTTACAGGGAAAACACCCACATTAGATAAGCTTTGTTCATGCAGGAGTTGTGGTTCTATTGCTTGTGAATTGAGTGTGAATGAATCGCAATAGATAATATGTAAAATACTGCAAACAAAAGCACACATAAAACAAAGTAATGTTGATCAGCTCCTGAGACTGTTGCCTACAAAGGCTCACAGGAATCTAACACTGTTTCTCTTAGAAACAATGGTGTATTCAGTTCTTGCCAGTTCATTGTTCTTGGAGAAGCTATAAAACATAACTCCCATGAATAATGAGAAAATTCAGTATTTTAATATGGAAATTGGAAGTACCTAAAATGACCAAAACAATTGTGGAAAAGACCAAAATTAAAGGACTAACACTACCTAATTTCCAGAAGTACTGTGAACCAGCATTAACCAGAACAGTGTGGTATCGGCATAAAGATACATATCTTGATCGATAAATAGATAGTAAACAAAAATAGATCCATACATATATGGAGGACAAGTTTTAACAAAGGCAGAAATACAATGCAGTATAAAACGACAGCCTTTTAACAAACAGTGCTAGTACAACCAGATAATATTAAAATGCAAAAACCAATTCAGTAATAGGCTATAGACCCAAATATAAAGCCAAATGATAAAATGTCTAGGAGAAAACATGGGGGAAATTTTTTGTGGCATAAAATTAAGCAAATAATGCTTAAATATGATATTGAAAGCATACTTTATAAAAAGAATAAATTGATACACCAAATCACATCAAAATTTAAATTTTTGTAACTGAGGAGATGCACAAGAGTAAAGAGATAAAACACACACACCAAAAAAACTCCTTGCAAAGAATATAAGTGATAAGCCGGATGTGGTGGTGCATGCCTGTAATCCCGCCACGTGGGAGGCTGAGGCAGGAGGATCAGTGTGAGTTCAAGACCAGCCTTGGCTACAAAAGTGAGCTCAAGGCCAGCCTGAACTGCATAGCCAGACCCTGTCTCAAAAGGACAAAAAAAAAAAAAAGTGATAAACATTTGTGTCCAGAATACAAAGAACTCTGAAAATTGAGCAATATGCCCTCCCTTCACAAATTGACAAGAGAATTGAGTAGACATTTTATCCAGGAACACTAACACATGAAAAGGCACATGAAAAAGTGCCTGCACCATTTGTTTTCCTTTAAGGAAAATGATATTTAACCATTTTAAAATTAAAATTTGAAAATTAAAGCCCCAGTGAGGTACTACTACACACCAAATACTGCATTAAACTATAAAAGACTGACCATGCCAATGCTAGCATATATATGGAGGAAGTGGAACTTACACCTTGCTGGTAGGGAAGAAAATGTTGATACCATTTTGGAAATACACTGTCAATTTCTTTCTTTTGTGGGACTAGGATTCAAACTCACAGCCTTGCACTCACCAGGCAGGCACTTGTACCACGGAGCTATCTCCCTGGCCCCTACATTGTCAGTTTCTTAAAACTCAATCTAGACATCGCTACATATTCACCCAGGAGAGAAGGAAGCCTATGTCCCTACAAAGACTTCTATAAATGTACAGAAGAGCTTTACTTGTGATAGCCCCACAAATTAACAACAACTCACATGTGATTTGGCAAACCAACATGAACACATATTGCTCCACATCCATACCATTTTAGGCTGTGACTGGGCAACAGAAAGACTGCACAGAACATGGAAGCAGTTGTGCTGAGGGAGGGGATGAGATCCAAAGTGCTAACTCTATGATTGTGCTTCTGTAAAACTCCAGAGAAGGCAGACTTATCTGTGGGAACTGCAGGAAGATGAGTGTATGCTTGGGGGCAGTGAAGAGCTGGCGGGAGGATAACCAGGCCTCGCGTGGAGACCTTGGCTGGGATGGATATGTTCATCCTCAGACAGCAATCTCTTCATGGGTGTGTACTGTGGCAAATCTTAGTACAGGCACTTTGTTGTATGTCAGCTGTGCCTCAATAAAAAAGTTTTTGACAAAAAGGGGGCTCCTAAGTCAGCTAGAAAGGACTCCTTCAAGAGAATTTGGAACAATTTGAACATCAAAAAGAACAGTGATAAAGGGTTTATAACACATTGAGTAATAATAATTTAAAAGTAAGTAAGTATATAGTAGTGCTCCAAAAAGTGAGCAGGAAAATAGGAGAGGGGGAAAACTTTACGGAATTGTATAGGAAGAAAAACAAAACTAGGAAAATACCTTCTGTAGACACCAGTGCAGTAATTGATTCAGACAGGCTATCAACAGCTGCTAAAATTACTGTGTGAAAACTTATAAGGCAGCAAGATATTCGTATCCCAAGTATCATAATGTATCACACAGATGAGTTATTATTTATAAAAGGAGCCCATGTTATAATGGATGCACTTTAATCAGAAGATCACATGTAGCATCTCTGGTGATAGGATGAACTGGCACAGTGCCCTGCTTACATAACAGCAGTCGGGAGGGGACAAGTTCACCTCTTTGAGGTTACTGCCCAGAAACTAATCATGAGGAACAATTAGGTATGCCCAGATTGAGGCAACATTTTACAATACAACTGGGCTGTCTCTCTTTAAAATGCCAATGTTGTGGAGGAAAAAAGGCAGGAGGATGGTGCAGCTGGGCCTGGCCTTTCTGGATCAGATACCAAAAAAGCATGCCCATCAACGGGTCTCGTCCTTGGGCAATCAATCTTTGCCTGAATGCAGTCAAAATAAAGCAGCATCAGGGGTTATCAACACCCTTGGGTCTTGATAACTTGGAATCTTGGTAGTGTTGTCACAAAGGTTTGGTGATTTCAGTATTTTTTTTTTTTTTTTTTTTTTTTTTGAATAGGAGAATGTCCTTGCTTGGATAATTAGAACTGCATTTTGCAGAGAAGTGTTATATACACCTATACCTCTTATGTCTGTCATGTCTGTTGTCTTTCTATATAGAGGGAAAAGGAGAAAAGGAAATATAAATGTGGCAAATGCTGACAACTAGAGAGCCTTGGTGGCAGTCATATGGGTCTTTGTATGATTCTTTTTAACTTTTTGGTCAATATAAAAATATCCAAATGAAGCCAATAATCTGATAATCCCAGAACTCAGGAGGCTGAGGCAGAATTGTCTTGAGTTTGAGACCAGCCTGGGCTACATAGTGAGACCCTGACTCAAAACAACAAAAACAAATACTTAAATGAAAAGTTGGAGAGCCAGGCATGCACACCTGTAATCTCAGCACTTGGGAGCCTGAGGCAGGAGGATCAGTATGAATTCGAGACCAGCCTGGGCTACAAAAGTGAGCTAAACACCAGCCTGAACTGCATAGCAAGACCCTGTCTCAAAAAGACTAAAAAAAAAGGAAAAACTGGAAAGTTGGAGAGGGCCAGGACCTTGCCGGACAGGCAGTCTGGCCTCTACACAGGCTGCTACCTTTGTGGCCTGGGCCCTCAAGGGCAGAGGGCACCTCCTCCTGCCTGCTGTCCTCCCTCTGCCTCCAAGAACTGCTTTTGGTGAAGCTCAGATGGGAGACACAGGTGAGAGGCTGGGAGCAGGCGCACAGCAGAGCAGGTGTCAGCCCTGCAGGCTGCAGGTGGCCTGACTCCAGGCTCCAGCTGTCTCAGAAGGACACAGCGCGCACTGCACGTGGACCAGCCACAGCTGCTGTCCATCTGTGTGCTGACACCCAGCCATGCATTCCTTGCATTGAGGATGAAAGGGAAGTGCTGACCAGGAAGATAAAGGCCTTTCATCCACTGCCCCGCCTACTCTTCTGCAGTCCTGTTCTCACCCCATCCTGGCCCCACCAGCTTGGTGTTATTTTGAGGCCACATACTCCACCTCCGACCCTTGCACCTGTCCATGCTCCCAGCGTGCTTCCCAGCCCCTGCCCTGTGGCCTGCCAGCCCCCTCTTGCTCCTGTCCTGACGGCTTAGCTTTCACTTTCCTCCAGAGTGCGCATCACCGTCTATCATACCTCCTGTTCCACCTGTCTCTCCCATAGCTGCCAGTGCCCCAAGATCTGTCATGCTCTTCTACCACCCCCAGCCACATAGTAGGTACTCAATAAAGAATTTTTGAGCGCGTGGCTCCAAGGCCAGATGTCTGCTTTCCTGTGGACAGTGGTGTGTGTGCATCGTGCCTGTGTGCATGCCGGGGAGGCTGAGAAGCATCTGGCCATCTGGGTCATCCTCCTGAGACTCATTTCCTGGGGAGAAACAGAATGCTGGGTGGATGCCACTTACAGCATCAACACATTACATAACTTGCCGCCATGGGTGAGAGAGGCCAGCAAGCCTTTATTCTGTTTGCTCTGAGAAGCCTGTCCAGGCCATGTCCCAGCTGCCAGCCCTTCAGCTTTGTGCTTCCTAATTGCCCTGACAGCACCCTCTACCCATTGAGCTGGCCTACTGGTGCTGAAAGAGACAGGGTGTATGGCATTTGGGGCCTGGGCAGAGCCCATCCCTGGTATGTCTCTGACACTGTGACCCCAGGCCCCAGCCCCACCCAGGCACTGGGGACCTGCCCACCTGCTTGCACACAATGACCCCAGGTGCTACTATGGGGCCCTGCCTGCCTGTCCTCTGGCCCTTCCTGCTTGAGACTCACACCACCTCCCTCTCAGGCTCCCTCACCCATACATCGGCTTGGGCAGTCATGCAAGTAACCTGCCCATGTTATGGAGAAGCTGTACATAACAAGAGCTGACTCTTTCACCAAGCTCAGCAGTTGCTACAGTCACTGGGGGTCCACTCTGAGCCGCGCCTGTGCGTGTGCCAATTGCTGAGGACCTCGAATCACCATTCCTTTGGTATCTACTCTGTTGACACCTGGAATTTGGGGCAGGGAGACAGAAATGAATACACAAGAGTACACAAGCAGTAAGAACTGTAAGGACAGAGAAGTCAGGATTATGGGGTAAAGTGGGTCTAAAGTCAGAGTGGCTTCATGCAGAGGCCACCTTTGGGCAGCACCCTGGGAAATGGGTGTGAGCCTGGTGGATGGCAGGGAGCAGCATGGCCAGGGCCCTGAGAGGAAGGCCTGTGGGCCTGGGAGAGCAGCAGAAGCGATATGGGAGATGCAGGCAATGCAGACTTCAGGCCACTGACATCTTTTGAGTGCCTGGGGTAGGCTGTGGAAGGTTTGAGCAGAGTGACAAGGTCTGCCTTCTGTTTTCCAAGGGTCCCTCAGCTTCTGTGTTAGGCATAGACTTGTGGGGAGGACCACTAGAGAAGTGGACAGTGGGCTGGGGGCCAACACTGTGACCTTGGAAGAGATAGTGGCTGTTGGACCAGCTGGTAAGAGTCACATAGAGAGAAGTGGCCAGAGGCTGAAGGGGGCAAGAGCCACAAGACAGGCTGGCAGGTGGACGCAACCAAGGGGAGTGGCTTACTGCCTCCCTGCTCCTCCGGGTCATGGCCACACCTCAGGTCCCCATAGTGCCCCTGAAAGGCATGCCATTGTCCTCATTCTAGATCTAGAGGGACTGAAGCTCAGTGAAGGAGGATGCTGTGGACCAGGGAAGCTAGCCTGGCCAGGGACCAGCTCTCCGAGTGACGGAGACCTACTTTATGGGGGGCTGTGACCCAGACCTGGGGGCGCCTCCACCCCCAGCAGCATCTTGGCTCTTCCACCTGGAGGCATAGCTCAAGAGCTGCTCAACGCTTCCCTATCCCACCACAGCGCCAGCCGCACACCGGGGCCTTTCACCCAACTGAGCCTTACCTCCACCGTGAATGCCCATCTCTCAAAGCACTCAAACCCAGCGGGCTGAGTGGAGCTGCCTCCTTCTAGTCCTCACCCTCCTGCCTGCTCCTCCCTGGGAAGGACACCCCGTGTCTTCCTGTGCACTTCGCAGCCACTAACTCCTGGCATTGACTCTGAGGGACACATTGTGAGTAACAGTAACCCCACTCTGCTGGTGAGATACCAAGGTGTGAATCAACCAGCTGGCAAGTGGTGGAGGTGGGGTAATCCACTTATCAGAGAAAGTCCTGGATAGTTCCTGCTCCTTGGAACTAACTGTCCATCCCAGTACTGTCACAAGTATCTAACTCTGTTATGTGCTATTCCTGTGCTCCAGACACAAAGCCAGGCCCAGAGTGGCTAAATCATTGGGCAGTTTCACACAAAGAGAAAGTGGCAGAACAGAGATCAGGCTTGGGTTTCTGATGCCAAAGCATAGGGCTGGCAGACCTGGAGGAAGAGGGCATCTTTGGTGCCTCTTCTCCACAGCCACAGTGTGTACCTGGGACACAGGCAGGAGGTCAAGACACTGAGGTCGAAACCAGACCAGGAAGAGGGAGGAGAAGCCAAATCCAAGGCTAACTTTACACTTCCATCTCCTTCTAGATGCAAAAAGCAGTTCATTATCTGCACAGCCACTTTGTCCGCACCTGAAATGTCAATAGCTGAAGCAATTGAGGGCTTCTGTGTGGCCTCTCAGGCCCTGAAAAGAATTTTCAGGTAGATTTCAGCTGGGAGTGCTGGATTCTACTTAGAATGTAAAATGCATCTGTGAAGTGTTTTCTCTGAAGTGCGAATAGGTAATTGATTTTTTAAAGAAGGCAACCTTTCTGGGCTCAGGAAAGCGCTTTCAGGTGCCTCTCTTATTTTTCTGTGCATAAAGGCAATTATCCCAGGTCAGCACTCTGTGCAGGAAATGGGACTCACTAATTCTGCACAACAAATGTTTCACTGTTACATTTTCCTTATTGCAAGAGAGATTATTGGATCAGCTTGTTGTACATCACAGAGGGAAAAACCAAGGCCTGCCTTAAATAGTGGACTAAGTTTAGGGAGTCTTTGTTCCACCTCTGTTCTCCAGTGTGCTGTCAGTGAAGCGCTTCCCTTCTCCATGCCTTAGTTTCCCCACTGAGCAACTGATCAATCATCACCACACCCAAGCCTTCCAGTCCCTGCTGCTGGGGAATGGCAACAGAGATCACCCATTGTTCTCCTCCATCAGCCCGGCGATGGTGTCTCCCAACTCTGGTTTTGCCTGTGAGTCTTGCTTTGGCCAGTAGTGACAGTAATGAACACCATGCAAGCAGCAGCTTGGGAATCTCTGGCTGCACTTTTACAAGGAGCCATAGCTGCCCTGGGCCAGTGAGAGGTCACAGGAGCCTGCAATAAGCTCTCCCTGGTGGACCACACCGACAGGAGGCCATCCTTGGCCAGCTGGTCCCAGGAAGATATGTCTCGATCGGAACTTCCCAGCAGGACCCTAGAACTGTTGGAAATATTGATGTGATGTTTTAACCCCTTGAAATTTAGGGGTGTGTCATGATGCAGCAATAGCTACCTGACACATCACATCTCATTCTTGTCCCTGTTAGATTCTTGGGTCCTTAAGTAAAAATAGAATTTGAGAGATTCCTAGGAATCCTGGAGTCAAAGCCTTGGTTGTTGAGTGGAAGAGAGACCTGAGGAAAGGACACACACAGCAGCGACAAAGCACAGAGCCTCTGGAGCCTGTCTCTGTGCTAGCATGCACTGCTGCTTGAGCCTGACACCAGCCCTCTCTGAGGAGGCTGCTGCTGCACCTATGTTCTGGGTTTGCATGCAGAAGACACAAAGGGATACGTGTGCGGTCCTTGGAGTGGCACCTCACACTCAGCTCAGTAGTTGGTGCTACCTAGGGGAGGCATCTAGTTTTCTGAGCTATGGCAGTAACTCTGTCAGGAGCTGGCAACAGGTGGGAGCTCCAGGCATATCACTCCCCTACACACACATACCCCAGGTGCTCAACACTGGGGACCCCCAAGGAAATGTGCAAGAGCCCAGCTTCCAGTGCTCACTGTGTGCCTTGGGCTCCCCCTGTGTGACCCTCATGTTTGCACTGGTTCAACATTAGGCCCTGGATGTATCAGTAAGTCTCCAAAGACATTTGAGCCTTTGTTTTTCCTTGACAAAACCCAAATAGTTGCCTGAACCCCACTTATGAGACCTTCATCTCTGTCCTGAAGCCTCTGAGGCATTCCCACAGATACTCAAGGCTCCAAGGAGTTCCACTTTATGCAAAGATACAAAAGGATACCATGGTTTTCTTAGAATAGACGGTGCAGCTAGAATCCTAGCTTTGTTTGCCATGTGATCTTGGATTGGTCACTTGAGCTCTCTGAATTGTGTGTACCATACATGGAGATGGGAAGTAGGTGGGGTCCAACCCATGCTCCACTGCTGACTTTCTCTGTGTCTTAGAGAATTCCTCCCCTTTTTTGGGTCCCAAACCTGGTGGAAAATTCAGATTCTTCATGTTGGCTTCTTCTAGGGCTGATCTCCTGGGGTGTGGCAAGCTGCAGAGCTCCTAGGTCATAACCTCTTCCTCCTCCTCCTCCTCCTCCTCCTCCTCCTCCTCCTCCTCCTCCTCCTCCCACTAGGTTTAACTGAGGCAAAGAACCTAGGAGGACCTGACATTTGCACACACATAGAAATCGGCCAATCAGTAGGCAGCTGACCTTGGAGCCCTGGCCTGAGCTGAAGCCTGTCGCCTGGCAGCCACCATCACACACTGTGAGTGGTGAAGGGCTCTTTTGGAGGCCACACTGCCTGCTCAAGCCACACTCATCTGATGGTTAGAAGCTACTAGAATGTTGTTGAGGCCTCAAAGCAAAGCTATCTTCAGGGACATTTGCATATAGTCCTCCTACTTCTAACTTCCTGGTATCTATTAGAAGAGCCCCAAGACAAAGTCTCTCATCCTTGCAATTCTGAAGCTGCAAAGGGTGGAGACCTGCTGCCTCCTGGGATGCCCTCAGACTATTTTTTCAATTCTCTTGTTCCTTCCTGGCAATGGAGGGCCTTTCAGCTCTATTTTTGCAGTTCACAGCTTTATTGAAACTTCCTTTCTGGCCAAACTCACATTTCAAATCATCCTGCTCAGTTCTATGCTCTTGATTCTGAACATAAATCTGACTAAAAGTCCTCAACAATAGCCATACTACTGCCTCAATATTTGGCTGCTTTGAGATTTGGCTGCTTTTGAGATTTTTGAGCAGAAACCTCTCCAGGCTGGTCTTTACAGGCAGAATTTCTATCAGCCTTCTGGTCTGAGCTCTTATCAGAATCTCCCATACAGAACAGCCCAAGCTGTTCCAGAGCTTATCTTATAGGCAACATCTCTTAATCTTTCCTAATTCTTCCCATAAATCATTCCCTAAAGGTTGTAATCCACATGGTCAGTAGCACCTTATTCCTGACTAGAGCTCTACAGACAGCCCACATTGTCCTCCTGTACAGGAAAGGAAGATAAGACCTATTTCAGAGAGGTCTCTTGCCCAGGATTTGCAGTGCAGCTTATTGACAGACTGGCACAGGGTAGTATCTGTAAGTGTTAAATAGGGAGTCATAGCAGGTTTGGTTGGAGAGGAGGAAGCTGAGAAGAGGTTTGTGCCCTGTTATGGTTTGTATATATTTGTCCCCCAAAAGGCTCATGCAATTGTTGAGGTGCAGTTCTACATTTTGTGATTAACTCATGATCTAAGGCTAGGATTATGGTTCTGAGTATTGCTGGGATTATGGGTGTGAGTGCTACACCCAGCCTCAGGCGGTTGGTCTGAATGTAATATAAGAAAGAGAGAGACAGACCGGTTCTCTGTTGCCTCTGTTGCCATTGTTGCTAGTACTCTGCCCTTTGAATCTCTGCTTTTTGCTGCTGCCATGAACTGCTATTCTCTGCCATGTGCCTATCTACCTTGAAGCCAGCTGTGTATGGACTGAAACCTCCAGTAACTGTAAGCTAAGTAAACCTTTCCTTCCTTCATTTTGTGTTGAGGATTTGTCCCAGTAATGAGAGAAGAGTAACCAAGACAGAACTTGGTATCAGAGAAGTGGGGTTGTTGCTGTGGCTAAACCTGACCATGTGGATTACAACCTTTAGGGAATGGTCTATGGGAAGAGATAAGAAAGGTTGAGAGATGTTGCCTATAAGACAAGCTCTGGAACAGCTTTGGCTGTTCTGTATGGGAGATTCTGATAAGAGTTCAAACCAGAAGGCTGATAGAAATTCTCCCTGTAAAAAACAGCCTGGGGCCGGGCGTGGTGGCTCACGCCTGTAATCCCAGCACTTGGGAGGCTGAGGCAGGAGGATCAGTACAAGTTCGAGACCAGCCTGGGCTACAAAAGTGAGCTCAAGGCCAGCCTCAACCGCATAGTGAGACCCTGCCTCAAAAAGACAAAAAAAAAAAAAAAAAAAAAAAAAAAAAAACCAGCCTGGGGAGGTTTCTGCTGGGAAGAAAGGCTGCTTTGGTGGTTGGACTTCAGGTGATTTGTGTTATAACTTAGCAGAAAGTTTGTCTGGATTTTGCTCATGTCCTGAGACTAAGAATAAGCATGGTGGACTAATTAATCTTTCAAAAGAAATCTCAAAGCAGCCAAATATTGAGGCAGTAGTATGGCTATTGTTGTGGGCTTTTAGTCAGGTTTATGTTAAGAATCAAAATCAGGGACTGGGGACATAGCTCAGTAGAATAAACATTTGCCTGGCAAATGCAGGGAGTCAGGAGCAAAGAGCTAGCAGAATGATTTGAAATGTAAGTTTGGCCAGAAAGGAAGCTCCAATAAAGCTGTGGACTGCAAAGATAGAGCTGAAAAGCTCTCCATTGCCAGGAAGGGACAAGAGAATTGAAAAGATGGTCTGAGGGCATCACAGGAGGTACCTTTTTCAGCCTCAGCATTGCAAGGGTGAGAGACTTTGTCTTAAGGAAAAAGCTGCAGAGCTTCATGTTCCAGAATGGTGGTAGCAGCCACACCAGATTCCAAAATGGTGCCAGCATGGAGAATTTGTTCCTCAGAATCAGGATTAGAGTTCTCAGTGATCCAGGCACTTGACCCCTACAGCCAAGAGAGAAGAAAGTCTGGCTACTGCTACTCCAGTTGGCAGCAGACCTTGGCAGCATCCATGTCATGTTGGCTTGGGGTGCATGCAGAATGCAGGCGTTCTGAGATCAAGACGGCTTCCACCTAGGTTATAGAACAAGGCCTGGGAGAGCAAGCAGTATGCCCCTGAGAGGGCAGTGTGTAAAGCTGTGAGTGGGAAGACTACTGAGTGGAAACCCCAGAAGACTGGAAAAGCCAGAAATGTGGATCATCTAAGGGAAATTTCCAGGAGGGAGCAAACCAGGCCTAAGGAAGAAGCCATGGGAGCTACCACCATGAGTGCCTTAGGGGCAGGGCCATGTAAGGCCTTTGGAGCTCACAACTCAGCACAGACTGCTTCATATGTTCTACTTGGAACTATAGGATTTAATGTTTGTCCTGCTGGATTTTGGACTTGTATTGGTCTCACTGCTTTGTATCCCCTTATTGTTTGTACCTTTTGGAATGGTAATGTTTATCTTGTCCCTCTGAATGTTGAAAGTGTTTAAATTTTCTTTTGTACAGGGCCTCACAGCTAAGAGTTTGCCTTAGATGTTGGAGGAGACTTGGGACTTGAACTTTTCATCAATGCTAAAACTGTTGGGGCTTTGGTAACTCTTAGACATTGACTAAAATGTCTTTTGCCTAAAGAGATGTGCATGAGTCTTTGGGGCCCCAGGGGCAGAATGTTATGATTTGTGTATTTGTCCCCCCCCCCAAAGCCTCATAAAATCATTATAGTCCCACATTTTATGGTTAATTCATGATCCAAGGCTGGGATTATGGGTCTGAGTACTGCTGGGATTATGGCTGTGAGTGCTACACCCAGCCTGGGCAGATAGCCTGATTGTAACATAAGAGAGCCAGAAAGACAGGCTTGTGCTCTGTAGCCATTGTTCTTGGTATTCCTCTCTTTGGCTCTCTACTTCTTGCTGCTGCCATGAACTGCTGCCCTCTGCCATGTGCCAGTCTGCCTTGGAACCAGTTACATGTGGACTAAAACTTCCAATAGCTGTGAGCTAAATAAAGCTTTCCTTCCTCCATTTTGCATGTTGGATATTAGTTCCCAGAGAAGAGTAACAGACATGGCCCAACACCACAGTCCTAGATATGAAGTGGTCAAGGTGCTCTGCAGCAGGGGTGGGACTGGACATGACTCCAGGGCAGCCCCTTCATGGCCCATTCAGGATCACGCACACAGAAGCACCAAGCCCCAGGATTTGAACCCATTTCTCCAAACCAAGCCACTTTCATCCCTTCCTTGGCAGATTCAGTTCAGAACCAAAGGAGGCTTCTGAGTCCCAGACAAAGCTGCCCAGTGGGCACTGCATGCACTTCCTGGAGCCCATGTCTCTGCTTGCTGTCTTCTGGACCTTCACAAATAAGCACCCCTTTCTAGGTGTTAGGAGGGTGCCTATCTTTTTCTTATTATTGTCCTCAGGCTGAGAGAGAATAAAGAACTTACCTCAGCTCACACAGCTAGTAAAGGTGGGGCCGAGATTCAAGTTCACTGACTGCAGTTACCTAGTGCTGATATCAAACCCGCCCACCGCAGAGTGGCTCCACCCAGATGTGCACACCAAGAGCACATGAGAGTAGTTTGCCAGGGTACAGCACTGGTGGCTCATTGCCCTTTCTATGCCACGAGTCTGGCCTGGAATCTTCCAAAGCTTCATTCATCCACATGTTGGGCATCAGCTGAGAATTCAGCTGACTCCCTGAGGATCTGGATGCCTGGTAATGTGGCACTGGCTTCAAAGAGCAGGAGTCCTGAGAGCCAGTCTCCAGGACCCATGTTCCTCCCCTTGAAGCCACAGGCACGTGGACAGAAAAGTGCAGAGTCAGTGGTTCCTGGATTGAAAGGTCGCCTGAGAGGAGCCAAAGGGATGCTCAACTCCTGAGCTGCATAGGCCCCAGGCTAGGCCTGGGGAGCAGGGAGGATGCAGCTACTTCCAGAACTTCTTCCCAAAAAAGAGTCCCTCAGAGGTGTGAACTGGTCAGACAGACCAGAGAACCTTAAAGATGGTGACATCCAACACAGATGTCACCTTAGAGAGCTGGAGCTCTTTGCTTCCAGCACTACTGCCCATACAGCTACTGCCACAGTGGCCCAAGGCCAGGCCTTTTTTGCTCAGCTTAAGTCACACCCTGGCCCAGTTCAGCTCTTTCCCTCTTCACCAGCCCCACCCAGTGCCGAGAGTTTCCCCATTCTGCAGCCAAAGGTGCTCTGAAAGCATAAACCAGAAAGTATGTCTTGGCTTTTTAGAAATGTTCCTGAGGGACTGGTGAGATGCTTCAACCGTCTAAAGCACCTGCTTAGGCAAGCTTACGCAACCACAGGGACCTCAGTTAACCACAGGGACCGCAGTTCCATCCAGGTACCACATGCTGTGCCAGTCCCAGCCCCAGGGCAGGCTGAGCCAGCCATAATATAAAAAAGAAAGGTCCCTGAGGTTTCCATCCTTAGCATTAAATTCAGATTCTTCAGATGCAAGTGCCTCCCCCTTTTGCCCTCTTGGTCCTCCTGCCTAAACAATCTCTCACACCTTTGCTTGACTGGTTCCTTCTTGTTCTGATCCCACTGTCATCGTCGCCTCTTTGGACAGAAGCTCTGGTCCTACCCCTACCTTAGTTCTACATCACTCCGTTTCTCTGTTCTCCTGGGTATTTTCTTGTCTCTTCTCTACCCAACCTGTTTCTTGTGAGATTAGGAAACTGTATGTGTGAAGCGCGCAGCTGTGTCCCACGCATATCCTCTCCCCTGGGCTGACGCAGGGTAGACGATGTACTGCGAGAGTGCAGTGAATACACTACAGGCGCTCTGAGTCTGAGCACTCTCACTCACGGGCACTCGATCACATGCTCGAGCCACCTCCAGCCTTGCACACAGGCAGCTACGTGAGTGTGCCTCGCCTGGTGCGTACCTTCAGACTCCTAGATACCCCGCGGGGCTCTGAGGAGAGGCTTCTGCGCCTGTAAGCAGGTACGCTGCCTCCCCCTGCTGGAAAGACTGAGGAAGTGCAGACAGGATCTTGGCCCGGAAGCGGCTCTCAGCTCTTCTCCCAGTCAGGGTGTCCATACCATTTCTTTTTTCTTTTTTCTTTTTCTTTTCTTTCTTTCTTTCTTTCTTTTTTTTTTTTTTTTTTTTTTTTTTTTTTTTTTTTTTTTTTTTTTTTTTTTTTTTTTTTTTTTTTTTTTTTTTTTTTTTTTTTTTTGTCTTTTGGAGACAGGGTCTCACTGTGCAGTTCAGGCTGACCTTGAGCTCACTTTTGTGGCCCAGGCTGTTCTTGAACTTGCACTAATCATCCTGCCTCAGCCTCCCAAGTGCTGGGACCACAGGTGTGCGCCACCATGCCCGGCTGCGTCCGTACCATTTCTGAGCTTTCTCTCTCTGCTGGGATTTGGCCTACAGTCTGAACCTTGAGAAAGTCTTATCCGATGTGGAAAAAGGAAAGAAGTGGGAAACTGTGACTTAGCGGGCAAGGTCATTTTAGCCTCTGGCCTCAGTTTTGGTATCAGTGTCACAAGCCTGGCATCGTTTGCATGCAGTAGTTGTGCACTTACAGGTTTGGGACAAGATCATATCCTTTCATAAAGGCCTTGAGTACCAGACAAGGCCCTGGGCTTTGTTTCAGCTCACAGGGAGCCACAAGGCCAGAACTGAGCTTTATAAAAACTAGCCACATCGGCACATTCATTCATTCATTTATTCATTCATTCTTAAAGGTCTTTTGCCTGGCTCGGAAAATGCAGCAGTGACCAGGTGGAGATGCTCTTGGCTTTCGTGGAGCTCACAGTCCAAAGGGGAGGGAGGCAGAGAGAGAATTACCCCAGGCCTGGGCAAGGTTAGTCCTTGGGTAATGTGAGGCTCACCCAGACCCACAGATCCTATCCAGATAAGCCCTGCAGGAGCAGCAGGGGAGGGAGTCAGTAGGATGCTATATGAGGCCAGCTTGATGGTACTCAGCTCATTTCCTCACAATGAGAGGACAATCTAGTCAACTCGAGCTGTATCTGTTCATTTTTTTCATAGGCCAAATCAAATAAATGCAAATAGCATGCAAATATATGCAAGAGGTCTTAACTCAAGGTATGTTAAATAAATGTATTATGGTCTGCCTGCTGCAATTATAGTCAAACTCAGCATTTAGGATGTGACCAACATGAAATACTGAACGTATCAGACAGCATGATCACCTCAGAGACAAGATGAAGCAGAGGTGCAGGGACCTTGATACACCATATGGGGAGACATACACACACACACACACACACAGGCAGGCATTAGTAAGAGATTTGCTGCATGTGGGAGGTGAGGGAGGGACACATTTCACTCTCAGCAGGAGCTGGTGTTTCAGTCCTTTCTTCAAAGGCACATGGACAAAGAGCTCCTGGCACCAAGCCTTTCCTGGGCCACTTGGTAGCTGTGGAAATTCTAACTGGTCATTTTTCTGGTTCTGTTTTGTGTTTATACAGTGGGTCCAGTGATAGGAACAATGAAGGCTGTGGAGGGAGGTTCCCCAGGAGCTGACCTGGAGCTAGAATCTCTGTAAATGTGGTGCACTATGAAGCATTCCCAGGGCAAGCTGGTAGAGGATAGGCACACTGGACTGGGAACAAGGGAAGCCAGGCAGGGGCGTGTTACGTGCAGCTCCTGCTTTGCATCAGCAGAGGCAAGTAGTGTATATCTCATCTTAGAGTTGTCCCATGTGAGGGAGACACGGAGCTGGAGCAGCTCCATTCCTGTAAGAGGCAGGGCCTGGAGTGCAAGTCACCCTCAGAGACAGGCACACCCATCCTGCTCTCATCCCTCCTGGGTCCAGCTCTCGGACAGGTGGGTTCAGAGTCTGGCTGAGAGCCTGGCAGGGCTCTGGGCCAAGTACTTCCTGGAGCTCAGGGCCCCTCGGGTGAGTTCTCACTTCCCTGGGTCCCTATCTGTCTGGATGAGTGCACTAACACATATGAGTGTCATAGAGGTGGCAGTCTCTGAGACCGATGACCCGGTGGTGGAGTTGTAGAGAGCTGAAGTCCCCTCTCCTCTGTTGGTGAGTATGCAAATCACAATGAGCTCTGTGGAGACAATATGGAAGTTTCTATCAAAATTACAAATACATGTCGGGTGTGGTCGTGAACACCTATAATCCTAGCACTTGGGAGGCTGAGGCAGGAGGATTGCTGTGAGTTTGAGACCAGCTGGGGCTACAAGTGAGCTCAAGGCCAGCCTGAGCTACACAGTGAGACCCTACCTCAAAATGACCCAAAACAAACAAACAAACGAAAACAAATACACAATGTTTCAACCTAGCAGTTTATTTATAGATTGCTACAGATATAGTCATGGATACATTCACACACTCATGAAATAACATAGCCATAAATTTACAAATTGTAGTACTTTATAAGAGATTAAAACAACCTAATTGTTAAATAAATTATGTACACTCATAAAATGGAATATTCCACAGCAACAATAACAAATGTGAAAAAGAAAGATGCAAAGGTGCTGCCTGTGTAGCTTTTGGATGATCTCCAAGCCTTATATTTTATGTTTCTAAAAAATGTGTTAAGGAACTATATATATTTATTTAATAAACACTCACATAGTCAAGTACTATCTTGGGGGAATTCACTCAGTTTTCTCACAATCTGAGCTAGGCATCATTATTATGTCCATTTTACGGATAAGGAAACTGAGGCACATGGATTAATTAACTCAAAGGTTAGACTGCTAGCAAATAGAAGAGCTGAGACTTTTAAAAAATGTATTTAGTACAGTGTCTCACTACACAGATTGGACTCATAGTGATCCTCCTGTTCTCAGTCTCTCAAGCACTGGAATTACAGATACACACCAGCACTCCCAGTCTCAATCTCCTTTCAGCTTGCCCTCAGGGTGGGGCCAGCAGGCAGGCCTGGGATCGAATCCCAGTCCCTGAATCTACCTAAGAAGGCACTTTAATCCACGGAGCTATCTGCCTAGCCCTCAGAATTGGGATTTAAAGGTGAGGGGTACACAAATCTGAGATTTTCATCAGTAGGCTGTTTCCTCCCTGGGGCTGGAGATGACTCCCAACTGCTACCGACTCTTCTTACCCAGTGACTGGTTTGAGGTGGGCCCCTGCTCAACACTAGCAAGTGAGATGGGTTGGATGTCCACTGGGAAATTTCTCAGAAAGGCTTTCTAATTGACCAGAAGGTGTATTTAGAGTAAAATGTGGTTTGCTTCCAGAAGTCACAATGAAGCCGTCCCGAGCAGTCCCCCAGTGACTGGTGGGGTCTGAGCTGGAAGACAGAGGTCCCTGCGCAGCCATGGAGCCACTGAGCCAGCTGTGGGCTTCTAATTAAGTGTGATCATAAGTACCTTTACTTCATAAAGATAAGCCTCTATCTAACAGGAGAGGGAATGAGCATTAGCTGCTTAGACCCAGAAGACCAGGCTCCACCAACACTTTCTCACTGAGCTTCAAAGCCAAGAATCCACATGTGTACCAAGGGCTCACAGGACACTGTCACTGGCTCATCCAGGGACCGCACACTGAGAACTTCTAGATCTGAAGCATTTTGGGTCGGGCTGCTGTGACAGCCAGAAGTCACATATAAGTGGCCACAGAAAGTTCAGGTTTGGATCTGCATCAACAGAGAAGAGGCACAAAATGATTATTTAAAGTTTATCATAAAAGTACAAGGGGACTACCCGCCCAGGACCCCCTCCTGTTCCTCTCTCAGACAGGAACTTTTTTCCCCCTAATAAATCTATTCTGCTCATAACCTCTGTTTGTTCCCAAAATTAATTCTTCAGTTTTAGAGAACAAGAACTCGTCCCAGGTACTTTTCAGGTTGGGGATCATTTTTCCCCTACATCATTTTGGAGGTCATCTACCCAGGATCAGTTTTTTCTCCCTGCATCACTTGGAGTTTCCCACTGAGATCACTGGCTGAAGGTATGAGTTTGCTTTTCTTTCATAAATTCTGAATTGGGACTTGCTTAGGAAACAAATTTTATTCTTTACGTGTTGATGTCTTTGCCCATTGCTCATATTTTGTTGTCTCATATAGTTTGGTTAAAATTGCTTACAATTGCTTATTTTGTCTGTTATGGTTTTGTTAAAATGTTGGTCAAAATGTTGTTAGCAAATCTAGATTAAAACATGGCAATGCTAAATAAGATATTGATATTTCTCTAAGAGGAATTTTATGACTACTATGTACTTGTATACATTGCATTTGAACTAGATGTTAAACGTACTGGTATTCCTTGCCTGACTTAGACAACAGTGCTAGACAGCAACATTAGTAAACCTCCTAGTGAACTTTATGTACACTTCTGTAAAATGGGACTTTTAAATCTAGCTCAGACTTAAAAAATATACATGCCTATCTATGAAACACGGAACTCTTTTTGCCAACTAAATAACATTAGGGGGCCTGGTGGGATTGCTCAGTGGTCTAAAGCCCCTGCTTGGGAAAGCTTGGGTGGCTTCAGGGACTGTGGTTTGATCCCCGGCACCAATGCTGCACCAGCCCTGCCCTTGGGGCGGGCTGAGCCGGCCATAAAAGTGAGTGAATAAACAAACAAAGGTTCTGAAACAAGAAAAAAAAAATCTAAAAAATAAATAACATTAGGTTGGCAACTGTTCTTGCAAACATGGAGGACAGGTTTCACTGAGATAGACTGGTTCTGATCCCCCTCTACATGCTAGAGGAAATGTCAGGCCTGCTCTGTTTCAGTTTCCTCTCTTTGACCTTACTCCTAATTTTCCCACCTTTTTGCACTTTCCTTTTTAGAGGCATGTACAATGAGGAGAATGATATAGGGCTGAGCTGAGCAAATAGCTCAGCTGATTAAAATGTCTCTATGCAGGCACAAGGGCCAGGAAGTTGATCCCCAGGCCCGCTGTGACATCCCTGCCCCTGGGCGAACTGAGACAGGAATTGTGGACTAGGGCGTGGCGGCACATGCCTATCATCCCATCTCTTGGGAGGCTGTGAACAGGTGGATCACTACAAATCCAATCTAGTAGTGAGACTCTAAACACCCTGTAAACCCTTCCCTAAGAGAGAGAAAATAATATAGACTATTCCAACTAAGCAAAGCCCTTAGAAAAGAGTGTTTGTTAACGCCGAAAACAGGGAAGTCATTTTAGAAAAAGGACACATACCCAATCTCTGGGTCAGACGAGACAGAGGACTGTGCCCATCCAGGAGGACACATATGAAAGCCATGTCCCTGCTTAGTGTTCTGGGCAGGCCTCCTTCAGGAGGCTAAACCTGAGACACAGTGGAGAGAACCAACTTCTGCGTGACACCAGAAGGAGCTATCTTCAGAAGCAGCACACTTATGGGACCAAAACATTTAATATGAGGGAGGGTTTCCAACCTTTTCTCCTAGGTCTAGATATCATTTAGGTGTGTAAGAGGTAAGTTGTAGACTTTAAAACCTTTACTGTAAAGTGCTAGGTGATCTTGTTCAGGCTTTTAACTGTCTCTTATAGAACTGTTGTCTTTTTTTTCCAGTAAACTAGGAATTCTATCTGAGTATTTTGGTAGAGCACCTTAATGAGTTACTTCTTCAAAAATTAGGCTGAGGCAGTTTACAATAGTTTATATCCTATAGTGGCTATCAGGGATGAGTTACATCTGTACCTTACACATTAACTAAGAATAAAAGATTTTTGTCAGCTTTAAAATGTTTTTACCTATATGTAAAATGTGATTGCTAATAGCTGGGCATGGTAGCACACACCTGTCATCACAGCACTTGGGAGGCTGAGGCAGGAGGATCGGTGCAAGTTCAAGACCAGCCTGGACTACAAAAGTGAGCTCAAGGGCCAGCCTCAACTGCCTAGTGAGACCCTGTCTCAGAATCTCAGAAAGACCATTATATATATAGTGATTGCTAGATGATAAATGTAATTTTTACCTGTGAGCTCCAAAGGTTTCATGGGAAAGGTTGCTCTAGTGATTAGATGGAAGAACACAAGTGTCTTGAAGATTTCCTTGCCCTAGAGCCCAGGGCAAGATTCTTCCAGTCAGTTGTCTCTTTTGTCTATCTGCAAAATTGTTCTGTTTCACAGAATATGTTACAATTAGTCTGGCAACAGTCATGTCTACATGAAGAAGCATAACTATTCCATAAAAAGGTTGAGTTGGAAGCAGAGCACATTTCCTATGCTCAAATAATACATCACCACACAACAAGGCAAGGGACAGCCCCAAAGATGAAGGAACACCCTCAGGAGGGATCTTGCATGAGACGCAGCCTTCAGCAGGAAAGAAGAAAAATGCCACACTCACCCCAGTTCTCAGCTCCCTACTGCTGTGTTCAGATAAAAGTACCTTGGCTCCCACGGGCCTGGCTGGCTATAAGGGACCATTCCCAGGCTGAGCAAGGCCTGGGAGCAACCAGTCCTTTAGGTATAGTAGTCATTTCTGTACACTTCCTTCCCAGGAGATAGATAGCCTCCTGCAGAAAGGCACACAGCCAAGGTCACTTCAGCCAACAAGCACATTCCAGGTGACCCTTTTCTAACTTAACCCCTTTGGGGACAAGTGCTTGTTCCTCATTGTTGGAAGCATCCTGAGGCATCCTGCAAACTCATGCTGTGTGTGCTACCTGTGTACACTGGCTAGCCATGCAGGGTGGTACATGCCTGTAGTCCCATCACCCAAAAGGCTGTGGCAGGAGAGTCTCAAGGGTTTTTTTTTTTTTTTGCATTTTTAGGGTAGGGTCTACAGCATGTTCAGGGTCTTACTGCTACAGTGGACTTGTAGTGATCTTCCTCTTTATAGCCTCCCAAGAGCTAGGATTATAGGTACATGCCACCACACCCAGTCTTTAATGCCAGTTCAGCACACCCCAGGGGTGGGACCAGAATGGCAGGCCTGGGGATCAAAGCCCCAGCCCCTAAACCTGCTTGCAGGCACTTTTAGTCCGCTGAGCTATTTGGCTGGCCCTGAGAATCTCAAGTGTATGGCCCCTTTGGGCTATATAGCAAGTTTAAGAACAGCTTGAACTACAGAGAGAGGCCTTACATCAAACAAACAATAAAAAATTCCTCTGAGTTAGGGGATTCCAGGGGTCAAAGGCCATAGCTTCAGACTAGGATGAGATGACATCAAGAGTCTAGGAGTCTTTGTCCTTCTTTGTGACCTTGAGCAGTTTGCTTCTTTCCTGCAGGGTCTATTTCCCCATCATATAAAGGAGGAGGTTAGAGGAGACCACAGCTAACTGTCCTTCTGGGCACGACAGAACAGAATAGTTTGGCCGTGGGGATGCTGTCAATGTCAAGTTTAGTCCCCTTCATCATCCCTCTCACCCCAGTTTACACACCTGTGAGGCTTCGGTTCCTGCAGAATTGGCTACTGGGGGCCACAGTCATTTTTATCATAGGAAAGTTTCTGGCAGAACACTCATCTGGAGCTGGTGCTTGTGCCAGCAGAAGGGCAGCAGAGCCAAGTCTCACTCCTCAGGAGTTCATCTGTCTGGCTGAAGCCAGGGTGTCTCCCAAGCCAGCACCAGTGAGGCACTGCGCCCAGGCCTGGGAGCACTCCCTAGAGGTTCACAACATGAAGGTGCTAAGCAAACACAAGCAGAGGCATTGCACAGCCTCGCCTCCCCTGTTCAGCCACTCACTGAACATTGGCTTCCACCTCCTCAGTGTCACTCAAATCTGCCAAGTTCTCCTTGCCTCTTTGCCCTGGATCCTTGGAACAGTCTCTAAATGGCATCAGTGTTCAGCCTGTCCCCTATGGCCTCCTGTCCTATCATTAACACCTGCAGGGGCCTATGGATAAAGTCTAAGTTCCTGAGCACAGGAGATGCACAAGGCACTTGACAGACTGGCTCTGCCATCTGTGGCATCCATGTGCCCTCTGCACTCCAGCTGGACCAAAGTGCTACACTCTGGAGCATTCCAGTCTCTCTCACACCTCTAAGCCTGTCTGTGCACATGCTGTGTTCCCCACCTGGAGCCCAGCATCTTGCACCATGCAGCCCCCCTCTCCCCCTCCCCCATCTCAGTATAGCTTTCCTACCAGGAAGGCTACATGCAGGACTTGGTAAAAGTCGAAGTATGGAGAGTTCATCCAAAGTTGATTAAGGATCCCAAGACAACACCAACAGAGCATTAAGCCAGGTTTGGGGCTCTTGCAAGGGAGAACCTCATGCAGCTGCATGGGTCATATGCTCAGGAAGCCAGCCCACTCCAGGATTTATCCTGATGTCTGCACCCAAGGTCTCCTGTGTGCCCCAGTCTGTGCGTCCCTCAGTCAGTGCTGATCACCTGCATGGGATTGTGTGCTTTTCCCCTCCTGCCAGACAAGGAGCACAAGGGAGTAGGACTTGCATTTGTCTTGTTCCAGGGGTGTCTTGGATGCCTGGCACAGTGCTTGGCAGATCAAGCATCCTATAAATATTTGTAAGGGGCTGGGGAGATAGCTCCGAGGCACAAGTGCCTGCTGGGCAAGTGCAAGGTCATGAGTTCGAACCCTGGTCCCACAAAAAAACAAACAAACAAACAAACAAACAAAATGAACTGTCATTCAGTGCATAAACAACCTGTTCAACAAATACTCTTTTGGAGGCCCTGATGTATCACTCAGGAGTCTAGGCACTCAGGCTCCCTCCATGAATCTTGTGGAGTTTATGTTATGGGAAGGGAGACACACAGCAAGCATCTGAATTTGAGTCCAGGCAGAAGCAGACCCTGAGGCCCGGCTAGGAGGGCAGGAAGCCTATGTGCTGACAGGGGAGCAGAGAACTGAGATCCGGAGGAGAAAGTCACAGGAGGAGGTGAAACAGGGTAGGTGGTCACTGTGGTGACTGGGCTCAGCTCCAGGGGTGGTGACAGGAGATAGTGACGGTCAATTTACGTGTCAATGACATAAGGCAGGACTGCCCAGATAACTGGCAAACATGATTTCTCAGTGTGCCTGAGAGTGTGTTTTCTAGAAGAGATTAGCATTTACATTTGTAGACTGAGTCAAATGATCACTCGTACTAATAAGAGCAGGAATCGTAGATAGCACAAAAAGATAGAGGAACGGTGATTGTCTTACTGGGACATCCATGTTCTATCTTGGACACCCAAAATATTGGTTCACAGGCTTCTGGACTTGCACTTTGTGTTAATCCATTTTCTGTTACTCTAGCAAAATGCCTGAGGCAGCCTAACTATAAAAGAGACAGGTATATTTTGCTTACAGTTTTGGAAGCTGAAAGTCCAGGAGAGGGTGGCTCCATCAGTTTGGTCTCTGTTGAGGGCCTAATGGCAGATAGCATCATAATGGAAGCATGAGTGGGGACAAAAGTCACATCGTAAAACTAGAAGGCAGAAAGCAACCCAGGCTGAGTGAGACCTAGACTTCCATACCAATTTGCTCCTGTGAGTGAACAACCTCCCAGCAAGCCCCAGAGGTCACGCTGCATGCTGAAGCCTCCTCTATCTGAGTTCTAGAGGCCACCCACAGCAGACTGCAGTGTCACCAGCCAGCTTTCCTAAGCCTCCGGCTTGCAGGTGACAGACAGTTAGACTTCTCTCCCTCTGCAATCAGATGAGCTGATCCTTCATAGCAAATATTTCTTTATACTGGCTCTGTTTCCTGGGGAGCACTGTTACAAGGGTTGGCCCCATCTGCCAGGTGGGAAAGAAGATGGCAATATCTGTCCAGGAGCCCTTATGCTTCAGTGGCCAAGGGCAGCTTCTGGGACCAGCAACTCCTGGATGCCACTGTGGCTGGATAAGGCAGTGTCCAGTGCTGCTGGGAGCAGCCACGGCTGGGAGAGAGACTTAGAGCAGATAGACTGCATGGACACTGAGCTGTGGCCACAGGGACAGGAAAAGCTTGCAAGGGGACAGTGGGCAGAGCAAAGGGTGCATGTGAAGGGGTGCAGGCCAGCTGACCTTGCGCTGACCTCTCTCACCTTAGTCCATTTTCAGTCTGGATGTAGCAGCCAGCTCTCCCCTCCCCATCTCTGCCAGACTCAAGTCTTAGTCAGTAGTGGTTTTCTTTCAGCCCTTAATTCTGTCCATAAATTATAGCCTCACAGTTAGAGGAATAAAGACCAAATTGCCACAGACTCCAACTTGGTCTCTGATGTGCTTCCACTGGCCTGGCTACCCTGGGGAAGCTCCACCTTCCCTGGAGAAACCACATCTGTCTTAATTTTGCCTTGATTTGCAGCCCTGGAGAGCCAGGATTCTGAGGCTAAGCACAGCTGGTGCACAAGACCCGCTTCTGGTTCACTTCCAGGATCAGCTGAGTCACTATTCCTGATGAGCCAGCACCCGCCCCGTCCCGACCTCCAACCCCCAGTAAATCCTGAGAGTGGAATTAAGAGCCCTTGACAATACCCATCACGTGTGCCTGACACTTTAAGTCTCTTCTCACTCATGATGCTTTCTGTCCCCCGCCCCCCAATCCCGCCATAAGTCCAACAGGCCTCTTTCAGACATCTGGAAAGGTGTGTTCAGCTAAGTAAGGCAAGGAGTAAACCACTGGTCCTGAGCCCATTTCCATATGCCAGGCTATGCCTGCCACACACTTCCTAAAGGGTGTAAGAGCTTTGTAGAAGCCTCTTTTAAGCCCTTGTAAATTGAAATACATGGATTAAAATAAAACATAAATAGTGTTTATCGAGTTTCCCACAATGAACACACTCATATATCCAATACCCAGGTGAGCAAGTAGTACATTCTCCAGAACTTTGGTATCACCAAACTTTGGTGCAGCCAGGCTGACACTTTCCATGGGGGAAATACTTTTCCCCTTGGCTGTAGCTTTTCATCAGAAATTTAGCCTCAAGGAGCTGGTGAGATAGCTCAGCAGTATAAAGCACCTGTTTAGGCAAGCTTAGGCAACTGCAGGGACTTCGGTTTAATCCCCAGCACCACATGCTGCACCAGCCCCACCTGAAAGGCAGGCTGAGCTGGTCATAGCATAAATAAATAAATAAATAAATACATACATACATACATTTAAAAAAAAATTAGCCTCAAGATAAACTTAGGGAAAAAAGGAAACTGACTTTCAGTTGGACCTAGGCTAATGCCAAGAACATTAGACAAGGTGTGGAAACTGGGTTCTGGTTTTATGTGGTTCCAAACCCTGTGAGATTTCAAACAGGTTACTCCTCCCCAGATCTCACTTTCCCCACATGAAAATTCAGTGATTTCCTCAGACCTCTCTGCTTGGATGTGGAGGTAGCATTCCTCTCTGCGGACCTGACTCTCTGCAGCAGCTTCTGAGCTCTACAAATGAGGCAGGATGGCCTGTGGGACAAGGGCTTAGCATTTGGGTGTCCCCAGTGGAGATTGCCAAAGAAATTCATCATGGATGTGCATTATGTTTAGATTGAGAACAGTTAATGACCTTGGGGCTGGGCCAATTCCCAGGCGCAAATACTTGCTCTTACTGGGTGTTCTTGGTGTCCTGGGAGCGCTGCCAAGCTTTCAGACACTTTAACTTCATCTCTCAGCAGCCTGATGAGTAAATATTAGACTTATCTGCATTATGTAGAATCCACTGAAAGATGTGTACACTCTCCAGGAAAATACAAACTTGTATAAAATATTTAAGCACTAAATTCATGGAGACAAATGTGATTAACACACATTTCCTTTGGCCCCTACAATTATAAGACATGCTGAAAATGGTGGCTATTAGCTGTCAGACATTTATTATTTTTCTTTTCCTGAAGTTTGCATACTTTTCTTTGGTGGACTCTGTGTATGCCAGGGATCTCTTTGGCTGCTATGAAAGACTGTTCTTTAAAATAGGCATTTAAAACTATATCATACGATCAGTTTTACACTGTCACAACAGCTGAAGGGGTCATCTGTGACCAGACCTTGTGTGTTATGGCCAGTTGTGAAGCGCTGCACCAAGAGCTGGTGTCTACTTTCCCACTTCAGTGAGTGCTGATTAGTCGCATGCAAGTGAAGCGAGAGCGGGAGGCTCCCAGCCCCAGCAGACCTTGACCTTCTGTGCCTGCACCCTTGAAACTCTGCTGCTCATTAGCAAGTCTGTGCTAACCTCTGCTCTTCAGGAGACAGACCTCACCTTCCTATGGAGTAAAGCATATGGAAGAATGGTCCCCGCAGTCCGTGTGGAGCAGGAGCCAACCCAGTCAACTCCAGCTCCAGTTTCTGACCAGCAGAGTACTGAGCAAGATGTGGCTGTTATTTCAAGCCACTATGATTTGAGATGTTTTGTCAATCAGCAAAAGCTAACTGATATGGCTGTGTTGGCTATTCGTCCCTAGGTTTGTCGTGGGTCTTGTGGTTGTAAGATAGCTTCTATAGTTTCAAAACCAAAACCAAGGCAGTAAGAATGGGATAGATCTTTATTTTATTTATTTATTTTTTTAAAAGATGTTTTAATTTATTTCTCTTAAACCTCATTTATTTGTTTGTGTTATGGCTGGCTGAGCCCGCCCTGGGGTGGGGGTGTGCAGCATGTGGTGCCAGGGATTGAGGAGCAGTCGCAGCTCTGGCCTTAAGTTTCCTCCACAGGTGTTTTAGACCACTGAGCCATCTCGCTGGCCCAGAATGGGATAGATTTTTAAAAAGACTACTTTATCACAATCCTTTTCTTTTTATCAGAAAGAAAGTCTTTGCATGCCTGTAATTCCAACTCTTGGGAGGCTGTAAATAGGAAGATCACTACAAGTCTATGTAGTAACACGCTATACACCCTGTACTAAATACAAAAAAAAAAAAAAAAAAAAGTCTTAATAGCTTCAGGCTCCCCTGATCCTCATTTGGCCAGAGTCTTTTTTTTTTTTTTTTTCTTGTTTCAGAACTTTTGTTTGTTTATTTATTTATTTCTATGGCCAGCTCAGCCTGCCCTGAGGGCAGGGCTGGCGCAGCATGTGATGCCGGGGATTGAACCGCGGTCCCTGCAGCCACCCAAGCTTTCCTAAGCAGGCGCTTTAGACCACTGAGCCATCCTCCCAGGCCCTGGCCAGAGTCTTAAACTCACTCCTTGCTGGTCATCAGCAGAGGGACACAGCACCGCCATAAGAATTACTCCTTGTGACTTACTAGGAGTAGGGGCCCTACCCCTGAGTATATTGTGGCCTGTCCCTCACTCAAACAAGCTGGGCTCTGGTAGTGAACAGAAGGTGTGGGGAAGGTATCAGATGGGTAACAAGCAGTTCCTGCCATGCTCATTTTATACGCAGAGGAGACTGAGGCTCCAAGAGCTACTGCAACTTAAACAAGGTCACACTATCAGTGCATAGCAGGGTCAGAAACAAACCCAGGACTTTCTGACTTTAAGGCTCGCTTTCCTTATAATAGATCAATCATACACCCTATTCACAGGAGGTTGGGAAGCAATGCCATTTTCTGGAATTTAAGATGCTGCATTATTTCATCCATCATTTGTTTACAAAAAAAAAAAGAAAGAAAAATTAACAAATAAATTAAGATATGAAGCCTTCAGGTATTGAGTAATACCCATACCTTGTTATTTTTTTTTTTTTTTTAAAAAGAAGGCTCAGTTTCTTAATCACCAGTCCCCAGAGCTGGAGGACAAGAGCCCCAGTGGGATTCTTCAAGAGCCCATTTGAGGGCTTCTTACTGTACTCACTCCCTGTTGTTACCCTGGGTTCTGTGAAGTCACCTCAGGGCCGCCGTGAGCAGATCTACCCTGACCTGCCATGCATGTTGAAGACTCTGGAATTATTATTTGGAAAATAGGCTTAAAATGAGACTGAAGACCACCTCCAGGTCTAGGCCAAGCCCTCTGTGTGAGCTGGAGAGCTGGAGGGATCCAAAGTCGCCCATGCATCCATCCAGTAGCCCCTAGCCCCATCCTTAGTGTTCCTGCATGAAACTCACAGTTTGTGATGTTGTCTTTGTGTGATTATTTGACTACCTGCCTCCCTTCCCAGAATCCAAGAGAAGAAGAACTATGCTACTGGGTTCTCCAGGCCTAGGCACTCACTGTCGGACACAGTTGGCAGCACTTTGGGTTTATGCTGTGTAACTCAGTAGCTGAAGCAGGGTTAGAACTCACATCTTCAGTCTTCAGGCTCTTTCCTTTGAGGAAGAACTATTGAGCAGTGTATTGAAGGGTCTGGAAAGGCTGAGATGTTCTTAGATGTTGGCTACAACAGAGTCAGAGCCAAATGTTCCACATCAGTTAGTCTGAATGAAGGGCTTAGTAAGGGGAGAAAAGCCTGTGCTTCTGGAGAACCTTGGACAGCACAGATAAGAGGTGAGCTCTGCACTAGGAGTCAGGAGCCCCAGGCCTGATGGAACACACTTTGGGCTCCTGAGTCATCATCACAGGGCTCTTTAAATATGCTGAAACTCAACTATAAGACAGAAGAATGCTCCCAGCACTTTAGCAGGCTGGGGTAGGAGGGTTGTAAGTTGGGGCTCAGCTTAGCAATTTAGGGTGTTATTAACACTTTGTCTCAAAATAAAAAAGGGTGGAATGCTGCTTAAGGTGAAGGCCTTGAGTTCAACCCCAAATACCGAGAGGGAAAAAAATGGAATGGAGTCGGTTGCATTGTTTCTAGCCATCCCCGTTTTAACAGAGAATGACCAGAACAACAGCCAGCTTTGCCTCAGTGCCACACACTAAGGCCATCTGCCCCAGTCCTTCTCAAGACACTCTCAGGAGCCATATTTCCCAAGTCAGAAAATCTCCAAGAAGACCCCTGACCTGTTCTGGTCTCCTGTGTGGTTGTAGCAGTTCTGGGACTTGAGCCCAGGACTGTCTGACCCATCTGTACACTGTTCTCTGTCTTTCTTCCAGGAGTCTGTGTCCTACCCAGGGGAGAAGCTCGAGATCTCTGTGACTTTAATGGGTCTCATTTCTGGGGTGGAGCTTCCTTAGGGGACATCCCAGCTTCAAGGGCACAGTCAGCCGCAGGACACAATAAGAAGCACGACCTCAACACAAAGATGAACCTTGCTCTGAGCTCCTGTCTCTTGCCCTCCAGCGAGCGCAACAGTCTCAGCAAAGCAAGTTAACTACACCCAGCTATTCCCAAGGGCCAGGTGAGGCCCTGCAGGAATGGGGCTCCATGCGGTCTTAGTCATCCAGGAGAGCTTCAGGAAGGGCAGCTCCAACACTGAGCCTGGAGGATTATACACTACTCTTGCTAACTTACACAAACAATTTCGTTCTGGAGTACTGTCTCATAAGACTGCCGGAAGAGTTGCAAACAGCCCCAAGGCTTATCTGGCAGAGACATTTCCCAAAGCCCCATAGCAGAGCTATGAACTGTGGCAACTGCCACAGTAGTTGGGAAGCTGCCTGCTGAGAGGAGAAGCAGCTGAGCTGCTTGCTCTCTCCAGCACTCACCGTTGGGACCCACATGGGCATGCCTGATGACTTGCTTCTCTCACCACTTAACTCAGTTCTACACATCTGGCTCCATCTGATTAGTAAATAGAAGTTGCATCTAACACCCTGGCTATACAAAATTCTGGAAAATATGCTTTGAGCTCTGTGTCCTCTGTAGTACAAAAAGACACAATGGAAGAAGACTCCTCTTGATATTGGTCAAGTTTCCAAGGAACCCACTTGGATTTGTAGTATTCTTTGCAGAAGTTTCTCAATGAATTTAATAGATAAAGCATTATGCAGATTTTCCATTTCATCTTTTTCTTTAATTCAAAATATTTATTTATTTATTTTAAATTTAACAATGATTGTATTACATATTTTCATCATCAGATCAGTTCAGATTCCCATTTCATCTTATGTCAGTTTTGGTAAATGGTATTTTCCAAAGAATTGGCTAATTCTGCTTATAATATGCTTCTCAGCTGTTTACTTATCTAGATTGTAATCAAGCCAGTCCACTGTGTTCACCATGTACCAGTAAACTTTGTTGCTCTCCAAGCTGAGAGAGATCAGTTAGGCAACACATCTAAGTATTGGAAAAGTGCAGAGGAATACCAGGTGTGGTAGAACCTGAGTTCCAACACACTGGGAGGCTGAGGCAGGAGAATTGCAAGTTCAAGCCCAGACTGGACAATTTGGTTTCTTAAGACTGTCTTAAAAAAAAAAAGGCAGGAAGTGTAGGTCAGGGCTAAAGCCTTGTGTTCAATTCCTAGTAACACACACACACACACACACACACACACAGAGTTCTAAAAAATAAAGGGACACACAAGAGGCATGTCTGTATTTCTACGCTGAGGTCAACACCAGCTCTTTAGGAAAGAGGTTGGAGATTCCATGTCTGTCCCCTCAGAGCTGCAAATGCGATGTGTCTGACACTTTGGGGGCCTGGACGTTTCTTGAATATGGAAGTTGCCTCCAAGGACACCCTCCTGACTCTCTATGGAAAGAGAGTAGCTGCTATAGAGTAGGAGCTAGACTGTCCTGGCTAAGCCTGTGACTCCATCCCACCCTCTGCACTTAATTGTATCAAGAATAGATTTTTCTTTTTTTGAGATGGGGTCTCACTATGTAGCCCTGGCTGGTCTTGAACCCAAAGTGATCCTTTTGCCTCAGCCTCCTGAATGCTGGGATTACAGGCACGCACTACCATGCCCAGCAATAACTAGATTCCTGGTCCCACCTAAACCTATTTTTCCCAAGGGGGGAAAAAAAAATATCTATCTATATATATATATAGATATAGATATAGATATAGATATAAATATAGATATAGATAGATAGTATAGGGCCTACAGGATTGCACTACATTTTTAGTACAGGGCCTACAGGACTTGTAGTGATCCTCCTGTTTTCAGCCTCCCAAGTGCTAGCATTATAGAAGCTCACCACCATGCCCAGTCTCAGTCTCCAGCTCAGCAAGCCCCAGGGCCAGGGCCAGCATGGCACACCAGGGATTGAACCCTGGCCGCTATGCTGTGCCTAAGCAGGTGCTTTAGTTCACTGAGCTTTCCCCAGTACTATAGACTTGAGACTAATAACTCTCTCACTGTGGCTGTATTAGTCAGTGTTCTGCAATAGAACAGATTTAATACAATGCAAATTTGTAATATTATCTTACAATATTCATTCGTGAAGCACAAGAGATGTCAGTGCACTAAAGATCCAAAGAGTCCAGCCAGAGGCCCAGAGCCCACAGCAATGTCTCATGCAAGTTTATATCAGATAGAATCCTGGATGGGAGGTACAGAGCTCTGTACTGGATGGCTCAGGGCTGGTGCTATAGGCCAGAGAATCTGTACCAAAAGGCCAAAGGGTCTGCACCAGAGGCGACAGGGTCTGCACCAGAACCAGGCAACAATGCTCAAAACAAAAGTGGAGACCAGACCCCAACAGCAGCCATCCCTGGCAATAGGGAGCACCCGACCTCCTCCTACAAGAGCTGAAGCTCTTTGGATGAAAGACAACAGCCAAGCCTCTCCAGGAAAATTAGCATGAAATCTCCCCCTTTTATGCCTTTCTGACAGTAATCCTCAGGAGGCCTTCTAAGTCCAGAACCACACTGACTCAGTTCATCTGGGCATTCCCACTCAAGTTGAACATTAATCCACCGCAGTGCCCATGGCAGAGAACAGAAAGCCAGCTTGAACCGAAAAAGGGTAGCGGAACACAGCAAGAGACAGAAAGAATGTCCGTGAAAACCTTGTGGTTCCATGTGGGCTCTCTCCCTTTGTCCTTAGAACTTCAGGAGAAACCTCTGCATCCATAAATCTGTACCTATCCATATATATGTCCATCTGTTCTTACACATACTGGTAGTGGCAGAGGTGGGGGAATGGTACCTCTGTTCTTTGCAGCCAAGAATCCTAACTACAGTAATAGGATTCTTTAAGACTAAGGATTATGGGCTGGGGAGATAACTCAGTGGTCTAAGCACCTGCTTGGAAAGTTCAGGGTCCTGAGTTTGATCCCCGGTACTACATGCTGTGCTGGCTCAGGAACCCTGGGCATGTTATGCCAGCCCCAAAACTGGACATGGTAGCACATGCCTGTGATCCTAGTGCTGAGGAGGCTGAAACAGGAGGATCACTATGAGTCTGAACTGTGTAGTAAGACCCTGTATCCAATGAATAAATGAATGAATTAAAAAAAAAAAAAAAAGACTAGCCGGACGTGGTGGCTCACACCTGTAATCCCAGCACTCGGGAGGCTGAGGCAGGAGGATCGGTGCAAGTTTGAGACCAGCCTGGGCTACAAAAGTGAGCTCAAGGCCAGCCTCAACTGCATAGTGAGACCCTGTCTCAAAAAAAAAAAAACAAAAAAAAAACAAAAAAAAGACTAAGGATTGTGACACAAAGGTATGTGGACCAAAATGTGGGTGCAATGAGGACTTGCTGCTGCCTGCCTCCAAATTAGCAGGAAACCCAGTGAGATGGCAAACACAGGAGTCTGGGAGGGTATGCAGAGATCCCTCCTCACTGATCCATTCTTCTTGCATGGAAAGAGAGATGGGATGGCACGCTGCACAAGCTCACCCGGGCTTCCATGCATGTGTGAAGGTTATGACCAAGGAGGCTGATAGGACTTCCTTGTTCACCCAGTCTTGCTTCCTGTATGGATTCAGAAAGACCATGATGGTGCTCATCTCCCAAGCCAGTCAGGACCTAATACTTCAAGTCAGCATATGTCCAATTCTCCAGTAGATGCCCAAACTTAAGAATGAATTGAGGAGCCGGGCATGGTGGCGCATGCCTGTAATCCCAGCACTCGGGAGGCTAAGGCAGGAGGATCAGTGTGAATTCAAGACCAGCTTGGGCCACAAAAGTGAGCCCAAGGCCAGTCTGAACTGCATAGCGAGACCCTGTCTCAAAAAGACAAAAAAAAGAAAGAAAGAAAGAAAGAAGAGCAAGCAAGCAAGCAAGCAAGCAAGCAAGCAAGAAAGAAAGAAAGAAAGAAAGAAAGAAAAATGAATTGAGGGCTGGTAAGATGGTTCAGCGGTCTAAAGTGCCTGCTTAGGAAAGCTTAGGCAACTGCAGGGACCTTGGTTTGATCCCCACCACCACATACTGTGCCAGCTCCACCCCTAGGGCAGGCTGAGCCAGCCATTAAAAAAAAAAAAAAAATGAATTGAGCCCCCTTGGCCAGCCCATAACTAAGTGCTATGCACAGGAAAAAGCAGCAGTATTTGGCATCAGAATTCCTCTGGCAGGAACAGGGAACTTGGGAAAAATGCCCTCGATAAATCACCACGGGGAGATGGGATCAAATGTGGTAAGACTAATGGCACCGGAGACAAAAGCCAGCTGCTCTGCCGCAATGCTTGTTGGGCTGAGCTTTTTGCTTTCCAGGGAGGCAAAAGAGGGCAGAGATGGGAAAGCAACACAGAGCAGCAGGGTAGCACACCTGGCTGTGTGGGGCAAAGGGCCTGTATAGAGGGTCTGGTGTGGGGCCAGTGACCACAGGGGTGGGGTCGGGCAGGGCACTTGATATCGCTTGCAGAATGGAGCACTGCACGGCACCCCCGACTCCCAGGCTCTGGGAAGACTGCCGTGTTCACAGGTGTGGTGTGCGGATCCATTTTCTTTCCTTTGGCTGGGGGCGTGGTAAGGGTGCGGTGAAAGGGGCAGAGGGGGACGATTGGGGGGAATTTAGGATAAAGCAAAAACTGCACTTGCGGAACCAGTACCCACAGCTGGGATTAGTGTTGAGGGTACCATCTATCCACGACCCAGCCTGGCAATTCACAGACACTTAAGGACATATTTAACCGGAATAGGAGATAAGAATTCTAGGCAATTTCATTTAAATCTCAAAAGGCTCTAGCTAACAGAGGAGTTGAACACAGAGAAGTTGAACACAGAACATTATAACTTCAGCATTGATCTCAAGCACAGAAGAAGCAGCTTCTGAGGAAGACTGAAGTTGAATACGCAGGAAAACTGTGCCCAGTCCATGACATGAACAGCAATTGATGAAAGACAATTGCAACTGTCCTGTCTCCCGCTTTTGTAATTAAGGCTGGCCTTGTCATTCATTTTTTATTTTAAACTTGGTATGGCAGCATGGATGATTCTATTTTTATTTATTTATTTTAACTTTATTTTTTTATGTTATGATTGGCTCAGCCTGCCCTGGGGGTGGGGCTGGTGTAGCACGTAGTGCCAGGGATTGGCCATGGTCCCTGTGGTTGCCTAAGCAGCTGCTTTAAGATTGCTGAGCTATCTTGCCAACCCCAGTCACTCATTTCTGACTGAGGCCTAACCAAAAACCTACCAAGGTAGGTGCAGGGTGAGAGTGAGGGTTCTAGAAGCCTTCTGTCTTGCACACAGACATGACGGTTGGTGTAGTGTCAACTGTCATAGTGCCATGAGGGAAACGCCAAGAGGATTAGAGTTGTGTCCTAATGCACTTGAGCTGCTGAACCTAACCCAGCAGCCATCTGCCTCTGGCCTTGTTACATTAGTTAAACAAACCCCTACTGGTTTATAGCCACTAAATCAGGCTTTCTGTTTCTTGTATTGAACATATTTCCAACTAGTGCAGAAGTAGATGAAGGAAATGGCTCCCCAGGTGATTTGGTTATATTCTTGTTTGAGAATTAAAGACAAATCCAAAGGACAATTTAATCAGATGCCTGAAACCACAGGCTCAGCTCCAGCCCCGGTAGACAGTAGAAAAGAACTGCCAAATCCCATTACCAAAGGCACAGAACAGCCCTTCAGTGAAGCATCAAAGTTAATGGCGTGTCTCAGCCTCATCCACCAGCGAAGCCGGGCAGCAAAATGAAGCTGGTGATGGATGCTGGCACCTCAGCTGTGAGCTGCTGTGTGCGCCATCCCCTAATCACCGCCACTCCCAGAGCCCACTGGAGAGATGAGTGATCAAAGGCATTTATGAGCAACAAAAATCCACCAAGAGCGGGCAACTTTGTCCTCACTTTATATCTGAGGAAACAGACACGATGAGAGATTTAAGGCTTTGTGTTTAAGTTAATTGATTCACTCATCAAACATTTATTAAGTATCTACTTTGTGCTAGGCTGCGAGCAAGGTGCTAGGGAGATGCTTGACTCTAGTGAGGCCAATAAGCCCTAGGCAGAAATAGCTAGGACAGAAAAGAAAAGGATCCTGGGAGTCCTGCCAGGAGAACGTGCGCTGGGGTCTGGGTGAGGGAGAGCTGGCTGCCCTGCTCGGGGTGGGAGGAGTGGCTCAGCCCAGCTCCTCAGTGATGGGGATATACGGCAGAGAGAAGACAGAAGGAAGGGCCCCGGTGTGGGCTTGCCCATGGGGGCAGGGCCCTGCCCCTAGTGGGTCCTCACTGCCCAGTCCATGCTGAGCAGGGGAGCTTAGGGCACCTATGGAGTGCCTTAGCCACTGGAGAGAGGAGCGAGCACCATTTGCAGAAGAGAGCTAGAGAGAAGCCTGGCCTGGGGGCCATTGCCAGAGATGACCATCAGGATTCAGAGCTGTTTATGTGTCAACCCAAACCGAGGCTCAGCCTTCTGAACTCCACCAACCTCTTCTACCAGCCAGGGAACATCCGGAAAATCCAGGCAAAACCCACTCGAACAGCAAAGGGAATGTGCGGGGTCCCCGAGTGAGCACATCGAGGCAAGGGCCAGCTGCAGCTGCTCACGCAGTTTTGCCGAGGCTCTGCTGCGTCTTCTGTCTCGCAGGGCTGTCTTGTGAAGCTTCTTCCTCTGGCCTGTATTTGCTCCATCACAAACGGGGCCAGAGGGTGTTGGGGAGATAGCTCCGTGGCACGAGTGCCTGCCTGGCAGTGCAAGGTCATGAGTTCGAACCCCAGTCCCACAAAAAAAACCTAAAAACAACAACAATAATAATAAAAATTAAAACAAACAGCTGGGCCAGACTCTGCTAAGCATTCGGTGTTGCCTCTGCCCCAGACCTCGGGGTCTACACCGCCGGCCCAGGGAAGGACGAGAGAGCTGGATCTTGCAGCCCTTGTAGGAGAGGGCAGCTCTTCCCTTGCAGAACCCTGGCAAACGTTTGCCCCTCCCATCGGCTCTGGTGGAGCAGATGTCCACTCCTGAAATGTCAACTGTGGATCCCCGGTGGTGACTTTTATACACAGAAACGACTCTTTTTCATTACTTCAGATTTGAACTTTAATATCAAGTATATTAAGGTTTGAAATTAAAAACCTAGTCTGTTCAACTTTAAAGTACAACCTACAAATCTATTCTACCTCTATAGCTAGCAGACTTTCATAGTCAAGAGGAAAGGAGGCTTTGCAATTAGCTTAAACACTTTAAGCTGCATTAATAAACAATACAGTTGCTTTCCTTTTTAAGTACTTTAATTATCTAACAAAATCATTTATTTATTTATTTATTTATTTATTTATTTGCAGGACTGGGGTTCAAACTCACAACCTTGCACTTGCCAGGCAGGCACTTGTGCCATGGAGCTATCTCCCTTGCCCCTAAACAAAACACTTAAATCGTGTTTACAATTTGGTGACTCTTATGCCACCTTAAATGGTCCAAATCAGTTTAGAAACTTAATAAAATCACTTTCACTTTTTAATATAAAATCATAAATCTAAAGTTACTATTAGCTGGGCGTGGTGGCGCACGCCTGTAATCCCAGCACTCGGGAGGCTGACGCAGGAGGATCAGTGCGAGTTCGAGTCCAGCCTGGGCTACAAAAGTGAGCTCAAGGCCAGCCTGAACTGCACAGTGAGACCCTGTCTCAAAAAGACAAAATAAATAAATAAATAAATAAAAATAAATAAAGTTACTACTAAATTATGCATTTTTATTGGGATCATAAGTTATTCTTCTCCAATGTGTCAAATAATCTTAAATGCTACATATATTCTTAAAATATCAGATATATACAAATACAAAAAATCAAATTGTAGATATGATTTATTCACTGTTTCTATTAAAAAATGTTAAAGCATCTGGATTTAAGCCAGGCAAGATAGTGTACGCCTATAACTCCAGCACTCAGGAGGCTGAGGCAGGAGGATTGAGAGGAGTTCAAGGCAAGACTGGGCTACACAGAGAGCTCAAGGCCAACCTGAACTACACAGTGAGACCTTGCCTCAAAAACTAAAAGCAAAACAGCAAAAACAAACAAGCAAAAACCCCGAAAAACAACAGCAATAGTAAATCTTCTGGAGTTAAAAAAACTTCAAAACACATCATCCTCCACAAGATGGTGCCTCATCTCAGGGTAAAGGTGGATGTGTGAGAGGCTGCACCGAGTCAAGCAGCGCTCGGGCCTGAGGTGCTGACTGGACAGGCCGATCCCACAGCTTCTAGGGAGTGGGGGCAGAGCTGTCATGAAGGGGAAAGAGCAATGCTTCAGGTGCTCAGGGTAGGTGCTGTGGGCATCCCAAGACTGCCGATCCTGAGCGGGAGGAGACCCTTTGGAGAGCTCTGAGCAGCGACGTGATCTTCTTACCTGTGGATGGACAAAGGGACGCTCAGTTTTCACCAATGCACTGTGAGAGGAAGCTCCCTAAGTAGGGTTTCTTCGGTGTTAAACAGAATTATGAGAGAGAAATCTCCCCCAGCATATGTCTTTTAATTTTATTCTAGATATTGTACCATGAAGGTAGGGTGCTCGGACTCTTGCTGGTTACTTTGTGATTCTGAGGAAGTTCAAGGACAACAATCTGACCCTGAGTCTGATGAAGGTGGAACTCTTAAACATAACTTTAATCAGTTATAATTTACATATCATCTAGTTGACTATTTAAATTCAATTATTTTGGGGACCGGTGAGATAGTTCAGTGGTCTAAAGTGCCTGCTTAAGCAAGCTTAGGCAACCGCACAGACTGCGGTTCAATCCCCAGCACCACATGCTGCACCAGCCCCACCCCCAAGGCAGGCTGAGCCAGCCATAACAGAAAGAAAGAAGGAAAGAAAGAGAAAGAAAGAAAGAAAGAAATTTAAAAAATTTAAATTAGAGAACCACCATTGAAGAAATAAACACTTTACCTCTTCAATCATCAACTATTTCCTTTCAATGTCTCCAGCTCTAGGCAGCTACTAAATTATTTCCTGCTTTCATAGATTGGCCTCTTCTGGGTCTTCTATGTTGTAGAGTCTACAACATAGTGGTTCTCAACCTTTCTAATGCCGTGACCCCACAATACAGTTCCTCATGTTGCGGTGACCCCAAACCAAAAAATAATTTTGGTGGCTCCTTCAAGACTGTAATTTTGCCACAGTTATGATTCGGAATGCCTTTAGGCAACCCCTGTGTTTTGGTCATTTGACCCCTGGCAGGGTCTCGACCCACAGATTAAGAACCGCTGTGTGGTCTTCTACGACTGACTTATTTTGCTTAGCATAATGTTTTCAACACTCATCCATGTTTTTTAAGAGCAGAATATTTATTGAGAGAAAGAAAGCTTCTGTCTGAGAGAAGGTACAGAAGGGGGACCCAAGTGAGTTGCTCCTTACCCCTGTTAATGTCTGTATCATTTCTTTTCTGGTGCTACATAATATTCCACTGTAGGGGCCAGAGAGATGGCTCAACGGTCTCAAGCACCTGCTTAGTCAACCACAGAGATCGAGGTTCAATCCTCAGCACCACATGCTGCACCAGCCCCACCCCCAAGGCAGGCTGAGCTGGCCATAATATAAATAAATGAATAAATAAATAAATACTATTCCTCTGTATGAGCATGCCATATCTTATGTATCCGTTTGCTGATTGATAGACATTTAGGTTGCTTCCACTTTTGGGCTATTATAAAAAATATTGCCATAATTACTATGAATAATTTTTTTGTGTGAACATATATATTCATTCAAATAAATAAATAAATACCTTCAGGTATTTACCTATAAGACAATTTCTGGGTCATAGGTACCTTTGTGTTTTAACAATTTGAGGAATTGTCATATTATTTCCCAAAGTCATAGCACTATTTTACATTGCCACCAGCAATGTATGAGGTTCAAATCTCATTAATACCTCACAGTATTCATAATCCATCTATTTTATTATACACATACTAGTGTGAGTGTATTGCTTTGTTTTGACTTGCATGTTTTCTAATGGTTAAGGACAGCAATCCTCTTCTAAGTAACTACTGGCCATTTGTGTACTCCTTGATAGAACTGTACATTCTTTTTTTAAAATATTTTTTCTTGTTTCAGAACCTTTGTTTATTTATTCACTCATTTTTATGGCTGGCTCAGCCCACCCCAAGGGCAGGGCTGGCACAGCATGTGGTGCCAGGGATCGAACCATGGTCCCTGAAGCCACCCAAGCTTTCCCAAGCAGGCGCTTTAGACCACCAAGCCATCCTGCCAGGCCCTACATTCTTTTATATCCTTGCCCTCTTTTAATTTTTTCTTTTTAAAGATAGGATCTCACTGTGCAATTTAGTCTGGGCTTAAGCTCACTTTGTAGCCCAGGCTGGTCTTGAACTCACAATAATCTTTCTGCCTCAGCCTCCCAAGTGCATGCACCACCACACCCAGCAACCCGCTTTTAATTTGGGTTGCCTTCTTTCTATTGAATTATAAAAATTGTTTATACATTTTGGATACTATTCACTTATCAGAATATGATTTGTAAATATTTTCTCCCCTACTCTAGGTTGTATTTTCACCTTGTTAGTAGAATTCCATAGTATATAAAAGTGTTCAGTTATTTTTGAATGACTATATCTTATAATCTGAGCAGCTACTTTGAAGATAACTGTCTTAGTTATTTCTTACTCGCTGTTGGGACAAATACCCAACACTCAAAATGAAGGAAGGAAAGACTTATTTAGCTCAGTTTGTGGAGGTTTAGCTCATGCTCCACTGGCTCCAAGGCAAACAATGGCAGTTCTTGGGACGGAAAACAATAAACAGAGGAGCAGAGCTGTAACCTCCATCAAATCTCTCTCTTCCTTCTGCACTGACTGCGAAGATCCTGAAGATTAAGCTCCCGCGAAGACCAGGACTTTCCCAAGGAAGCAGGGCAGGGCCGCACAAAGTCTTCCTCAACTCCCTTTTGTACACTTTTTGTGCTGAGTCACTCTGGGGTGGCCCATCTGGCCCTAGGGTGGAATTAATCACACTCCAGGGTGGGACCATTAACATCCCAGGGCAGGCCCTCTGCATCCTGCAGGGTGGGGCCCTCTCAGCCTGCAGAGCTGAGCCAGCCAAGCTTCCTTAAGTTGGCACAGTGTGTCAGCTACCACAATAACAATATGCAATATAACAACCACTGTCAATTTCATATCATTTTGTTTTGAAATTCTGTATTATTTTTATTATTTTTTCTCTCTTAAAAAAAGAGTGGCTGGGAGCAGGGGAGATAGCTCCGAGGCACAAGTGCCTGCTGGGCAAGTGCAAGGTCATGAGTTCGAACCCTGGTCCCACAAAAAAAAAAAAAGAGTGGCTAATTTTAACAAAGTTCAGTTTATCCGTTTTTTCCTTTGTCATTTATGCTTCTAACATGAAAGAAGACTTTGCTTAACCTTGGGTCAAAAGATTTACTTCAGGGTCTGGGAGATAGATCAGTAGAATAAGTGCCTGTGTGGTAAGTGCAGGGTCCTGAGTTCAATCCCTGGTACTGCCCCCCCCCAAAAAAAAAAACTGATTTACTTCTATATTTTTTTCTAAGACTTTTATACTTAGAACTTTTACTCTTAGGCCTATGATCCATTTTGAGCCAATTTTGGTGAGTAATGAAGAGCTAAGATTCAACTTTACTCTTTTACATGAAAATGTGTAATTCTGTGTATGTGTGTGCATGTGTGCGTACACACACACTCGCATGCATGCATGTGTTTTTTTATTCTTTCTTTCTTTTTGAACTTTATTTATTTATGCTATGGGGGTGGGGCTGGCAAAACATGTGGTGCTGGGGATTGAACCGTGGTTCCTGCAGTTGCCTAAACTTGCCTAAGCAGGCACTTTAGACCACTGAGCTATCTCTTGGGCCCACATGTGTGTGTTTTGAAACAGGGTCTTACTATGTAGTACAGGCTGGTCTTAACCTTACAGTGATCCTCCTTCCTCATCCTCCTGCGATTACAAGCATGTACCGCCATGCCCAGCTTTATCATTTGTTGAAAAGACTCCAGTAAATTGCCTGGGGACAGCTGTTGAATGCCACTTAATAATAAATATAAGGAACTATTTCTGAATTCTTCAGTTTATTCCACTGATCTATTTATGTACCTTTATGAAAGTACTACATTGTCTTTGTTACTTTACTGTTTTTAAAAACAAATTTTGAAATCAAGAAGTGTGTGTGTGTGTGTCTTTTTTATGTATGTAGTATATGGTCTACAGCATCTCACTACACAGATCAGACTTGTGGTGATCCTCCTGTTTTCAGACTCCCAAGCATGGATTACAGGTATGCGTCACCATGCCTAGTCTCAATCACATCTCAGCATACCCTGGGGGCAGAGCTGGCATGGAATGCAATATGCGTGTCTTAATTTAATTGTTTCAGGATGGTGAGATAGCTCAGCAGTCTAAAGAGCTTGCTTAGGCAATCTTAGGCAACCACAGGGATCGAAGTTCAATCCCCAGCACCATGTGCTACACCAGCCCCCCCCCAAAAAAAAGCAGGCTGAGCTGGCCGTAACATATTAAAAAAAAAAAAAGATTCAGTGTCATACTGTGCTGCCCAGGTGGGCTTCAAACTCATAATCCTTCTGAAGCAGAAGGATCATGTACCTGGCTATTTCTAAGTGTTTTACTTTTTTCATGTTGCTATAAATAGAATTATGAATTTTTCTAACTTTAGGTTATTCATTGATGGTACCACATAGAAATATAATTGCTTTTTTTGTATTTCCTTACTTCTAGAAATCTTCTGATTTGTTGAAATAGTTTGTGTGGATTTCTTGAGATTCTTTATATATGAATTATATTATATTGTTATATTATATTATATGCAAATAGGTTTATTTTCTCTTAAATTTAATTATGAATAATTATGTTATGAATAATTACATTATGTACAAATAGAGTTTTCTTTTCTCTTCAATATAAACTTCTTTGTTTCTTTTTCTTACCCAGTTATAGCCTGGGTATGATTCCAGAAGTGGTTAATAGAAGTGTCAAAGTAGAGAGTATTTACTTGTTCTTGGTCTTATGTGGAAAGTGTTCAGTCCTTCATCATTTTGTATGATGCTGAGTGTGGTTACATCATAGGTGACCTTTAGAAGATTGAGGAAATTCCCTTTACTTCCTAGCTTTTGATCATATTTTTAATTACAGAGAGGTATTACAAATGCTTTTCTGCTTCTCTTGAGATGATCCTGCAGCCTTTTGGTTTTGGCTTTGTTAATACTGTGTACATTAAGTGCTTTGGGGTGCTTAATCAGCCTCACATATCTGAGATAAATCTCACTTGATCATAGCTTATAACGCTTCCTACATATTGCTAGATGTGGTTTACAGGAATTTTGTTGGAGATTATGGCATCTGTATTTATGAGGAATACTAGTCAGTAGTTTCACTGAAATGTCTTTTACTGATTTCATTATAAGTAACACTGGCATAGGGACAGGCAAAGAATAGAGCAAGGGCCTCATTAGACTTCCCAGCGAATCCTGTGGACAAAGAGTTAAATCTTTACTGGAGGAATTCCTTTGTAAGCAATTAAAAGGAGCTCCTGGGGATGATTGAGGGACAGCTAACAAAGCTCAAAGGAGACCAGGTGCTCCATAGCTGCCCCTCCTTGCCTCCAATAACATGCAAAGAAGACGAAAGGGAAGGGGCTCTCTATCTTATTTAATAGACATATGTTATTCCTCTCACTCTAGGGTGAGAGGAACATGACTGTACTAGATACCCATACGTCCTTTACTTAATCAATAATCCAACCTTGTAGGTAAGGCTCCTCCTAACCAACTTATAAATCCCAGAACAAACCAGTGAGAAAAAGTCAAAACCTGCCAAGCAATGTGCATGTAGACAGCAGTGCCCAGCTCGGGTCCTGCAGCTGGGATGCATCTGTGACAGTGTGGAGAAGCAGTCACAGTTGTTACAAGCTCCATGGAGGACAGAACCCCAGAAGATAATGAAAGGAGCAGGAACAGAGGACTCAGAGAAACCCACCTTGCCAGAAGATCCCTGCCACTGCTTCCAGGCAGCTTTCTGTCTTTTGCTTTTTCCTCCTTACAAATAGCGTCTTCCTTTTTGAAAAACTTCACCCCTTTAATCCACTGCAGGCACCGATTGTACCATCCCAGTTGGCTGCTTGTGGCAGCAGAGCAGGGCCGTGACCCGCAATGGGACAATCACTTCACAGAGTGAGTGGGGAAGTGTTCTAGTTTTTAGAAGATTTTGTGAAAATGTGATGTTAATTCTTCTTTAAATATTTGTTAGAATTTTATCACTTAAACTTTTATTATAAGAAATATCTTGATTACTACTTCAATATCTTTACTTGTTATATAGATCTATTGATATTTTCTATTTCTCTTGAGACAGATTTGCTTGTTGTTTCTAAGAATGTACATTTCATCTCTTTTTGCCTAATTTATTGGTATATAATTAATAATTGATTGGTTTTCCACAAAACAGGTAGAAGAAAAAAGGGAAAGGCCCTTTATTATCTTGGAGGACACAGAGAGAATTTGGGGAACATAAGGAATTTTCTGGATTGGAACAAAGGGGGGCTGAGGCTTTTATGGCTTTTTTCCAGGGGTGGGGCTTCAGGAGGATGTTTAGATTTACCTGAGGGAGTTGATTGGAGTCTTCCCTGAGGTGGTGGGACAGATTGAAGGAAATTGCACCCTGGGCTAAGGTGGAGAAGAAAGGGTAGGTAGTCTTTGGGAAGATTAGCTGTTGTTTTAAGGGCTTCAGCCGTATTAGATGATGACCATAATGATTCAGCCATTCATACTAGGGCCAGAACCTATCAATAATATCCTTAATATATTTAAATTTATAATATTGGTAGTGATGTCTCTTCTTTTATTTCTCATTTTAGTAATAAACTTTTTGCTTTCTTGGTCAAAAGTGTTTTTCAAAGGGCCAAGAATGCAGCTCAGTGGCTCAGCCCCTGCTTGTCAAGCACAAGGCACTGAGTTCAATTCCCAGTACCACCACCACCACCAATAATAATGGTGTTCAATTATTTTGATTTTTTTCAATGAACCAATTTTGGTTTTCTTTCTTTCTTTTTTTTTTTTTTTTTGTATTTTAGGGAAGGGTCTACAGAGTGTTCAGGGTCTCACTACTAAATTGGACTCGCAGTGATCCACCTGTTTACAGCCTCCCAGGAGCTAGGGTAACAGGTGTGCACCACCATACTCAGTCAATTGTCTCAGCATGACCTGGTGGCAGGGCCTGCATGGCAGGCCCAGGGATCAAAT